>OU612046.1:76196580-76321580 GCA_914767935.1 Coremacera marginata | reverse complement strand
TTTATCGGAGTTGATTCTTTTGCTCAAACAATTTTAATAAAAAAATATATATAGTAATTGTTATTGGAATTGAATGATTTTCTCAGTCATGATATACGTTTTTTATGAGGAAATGGAACAGTTCAATTTCTAAAGATTCTAAAATATTTTATTTTCAATATAATTTCAATTGTCGAAATCGTTTTCGAGAGTAGTAATATTTTGGCCTTTAATGATAACTCGAACAAGGGTTCACACATGTCCAAATACTCGTACACAAGTTGGGCATCAATAAAAGCGTAAGATAGCCAAAAGGAAACCAAATCTAAAGACTAACATTTTTTGTTCTCCCGTTTATGTAAAATTTTTCAAAGCTTATTTTAAGTTTGATTTCAATAAACTGCAAGAAATCCTACCTATTTTTATCTTTCAAACTAATATTGTTGTATTAGAAAAATTTTGTCATAGAACTTTTTACTTTTTGTGCTCATTTTCGGAATCAAACTTTTTAAAAGGCAATTACAAATTCTCAATTTGGATTAATTTGTCAAAAAAACCATACGCAAAAACCGAAAACTTAGCACTCAAAATTAATTTGATAAAAAAATTTAATAAAATCTTGTCATCTCTCTAACAGTCATTTAAAAACGGGCATATTCACGAGTAGTTTTAAAAGAAAACGGATTTGTTAAAAAAATTTGCATATCCCATGCATTTAGTTTTTTACTGGTATCTACTTATATACTTTTTTGTCAAACTTCCCCCCCCCCCCCCCGCTCACCCCCCGGTAAATAGTGAATACGGTTAATAGTAACCACTTATTGAATAATGTTTATCTTCTCTTATGTTTTTGGGGTTTTCTGTTATGGGTTTCCAAGTAACGTGGAATATGAAGAACATATACATTCAAGATAATTGTAATTTATTTATGCAATACTTTCAAAAAGTCTTTACGCAACATAAAAATTGAAATCGCTTTACCGATTTTAATATTTCTAATATTCAGTCTACCAGCACATTTGATGTTTTAGAAACTGATATACAATCGGCAATAATAAATCTTAAAAATTCATGCAAAGCTGGAATAGATGGTTTTAAGCCAATATTTTTTTAAACAATGCTCGAAAAATATTATCAAACCTTTACTAGTTCTGTTCAACTCATGCCTAAAAAACAGTAAATTTATTGACAGCTGGAAATTATGTGCAATAGAACCTAGGTTTAAATCAGGCAACCGTTGTGATGTTTCCAACTATAGAGCAATTTTAAATAAGGAGTTTTTGCTAAAATGTTTGATTATATTCTTAAAAATAAACTATTCTTGCATATTAAAAAATTTATTTTTGGTAGTCAACATGGCTTCATACCCGGAAAATCTACTTGCAAAAATTTAATGCTTATTACAAATAGTATCTCTAGACCAATAGAACAGCGTTCACAGTTAGATGTTATCTACACTGATTTCGCTAGGGCTTTTGATAAAATAGATCATGATATTCTACTACAAAAACTAAAAAAATTTGGGATAGTAAATCCGTTACTAAATTTTTGTAAAAGCTTTATTTGTGATAGAAAATTGTTTGTGTAAATCGACTCGTTTAGATAGAATACTATAAATGATACTTCTGGAGTTCCCCAGGGAACACACTGCGGACCTATAATATTCTTAATCTTTATAAATGATCTCCCAATGATCACAAAACACTCTAGATGCCTAATGTTTGCAGATGATGTTAAGCTTTTCAATCAAGCCACTAGTATCTGACTGTTTAAAGCTTCAAAACGATTTAGAAAACTTGCATAGTTGGTGTGTTAACAATAATCTTTTTTTAAATATTAATAAATGTCATGTAATATCTTATGCAAAAAAAATAAATTTTATTACATATCAATACTGCATAAACAACAGTTGTCTCAATCGAAATGATAACATAAAAGATTTGGGTGTTATTTTCGATTACAAGTTAAAATTTAATGCTCACATGGATTTTATAATTTCAAATGCGTATTCCATGATAGGCTTTATTAAAAGAAATACAACAGACTTTAGCGACCATAGATCTCTTAAAGCTTTATTCGTATCAGAGAATTGCAAAACTCACTTTTTGCTTGATTAAATCATACACTGGAATTCTTACTCAACTCAACTCATTCAACAAAGTTCAGCGTTGAATAAAATCAGCACAATGCTGGCGAACGCGTCTTTTGTGTCAGTTTGAGTTTGAGTTCGTCTGATCGAACTCACATGATTGAGTGAACGAGTGTTGACGTTGAATAAAATAAAATGATGCTGCTGAAGTCGTTGTTTGTGTGAGCTGATTGACGGAATGAATTCACATATTTGAGTATTGGCGTTGAAGTGTATACGGATATGTGTTTCGTAAATGAGAAATCAAAGAAATAGTTAAATAAAGTTGGTTGCAGTCAATCGTAATAAAAACTTCACCCTTCTTCTTCTTCTTCTTCTTCTTCTTCTTCTTCTTCTTCTTCTTCTTCTTCTTCTTCTTCTTCTTCTTCTTCTTCTTGTTTTCTCTTTCTCTCCCTCTGTCTGCACATGAAAAAACTCATGTGTTGATTTTTGCGTTTCATTCTTGATGAAAATAATCGTTGTTGAGCCCAACGAACAAGCATGAAATATGAATCAGAAGACAACCGTTGATTAAAATCACAGAGCCAACACGAAGCTTGGCCATGGTTTGATTGAAATTAACTCAACAGCGAGTGTGTGCATTCGAGCATGTCTGATCGATTGAACGCAGAGGCATGATTTTTACAGAGTTGATTACGTATGAATGATTATGTATGAATTTATGTGAGTTTTGCAGTTCTCTGATTCGTATCTCTGGTCCGCAGTAGACTTGATTACTGTTCGGCAGTTTGGAATCCGTATTACAATTCGTATATTGGTATCGTATCCGTACAATTCTCTGATTCGTATCTCTGGTCCGCAGTAGACTTGATTACTGTTCGGCAGTTTGGAATCCGTATTACAAGGTGAGTTCTGAACGTATTGAGAGAATACAAAAACTATTTACCAAACATACATTTTCAAAGATGCAATGGTCAGGTGATATTCCATCCTACATAGCTAGGCGAAAGTTACTTGGAATTACAATCATTAGAAGATCGGTTTTTTTATTAATGTTTTTTTATAATCTATTAAGTGGAAAAATGGTATGTTCTGAACTTTCTGACATATTTAAATTTTATGATCCACCAAGAGATCTAAGAACATATCGATTATTTGCAGAATCGACGCATGGGACAAATTATGCATTTAATGAGCCAGTCGCAAGATGCTTAAGGTTATGTAATAATGTTTCACCCATTTTGAATTTTAACGTAGATGAAAACCGTTTCAGGCTCAATATCTTTATGTTATTTAACTAAATCATTTGTAAATAAGTAAACTTTATAATAGTCTGTAAGATATTAATCAGTAGACCGAATAAATAAACAATAATAAAATATTTTATGATCAAATAATATTAACGAAAAACTTCTCAATTAGTACC
The DNA here is from genome assembly GCA_914767935.1 of Coremacera marginata. Taxonomy (NCBI): domain Eukaryota; kingdom Metazoa; phylum Arthropoda; class Insecta; order Diptera; family Sciomyzidae; genus Coremacera; species Coremacera marginata. The sequence continues at coordinate 76,318,086 of OU612046.1, read as the reverse complement.
TACCATTTGTCAAGAAACAGTATGCAAAACTCAAAAAATATGGCTTTTTTGTAAAACTATGTACCTTGAAAACGGCGCTATAAGATAATTACTCAGTCGTCAGCTCTAGAATCGGAATCATTACTTTTTTGGGGTATTTTAAGCGCTTTTTAAACAATTTATACACTAATTTTACGTGTTAAAGTCATCGAGTCTTCTTTACTTATTTTTTGTTGATTTTGCACCAACATTTGATTTATTTTACAGAAAATTTAAGCTATCAAAAAATAAGAATTTTTTGTGAAAAATCTCGTTTTTTAAATCGCTAACAAAAAAGTTATAGGAAATGAAAATTCTAGTACAACTCAGTGAACATATGACTAAACGGCTTCTCTCAAGATAAGACAATTTTCCAAGATTTTTGCATAATATATAAAATTTTAATGCGCTTTTTTTGGTCTAATCGCCGTATTTCTACGACTTTTGGTTAAATTTCCTCTAAAAATAATGTCGAAGTTTAAGTAGTCTAGTGCGATAACAAACTAAAAATTAGTAAAAGCACTCGAATGTAACCTTGGAGAACAATATAACCTGATATCATAAATTCCATTCTTTGAGAATCCAAGTGTTCAAACCAAGTGTTCAAGGGAATCATATCCTGACAATCTTTTATCACATTAAAAAATTTTGACAAAAATAACATTTCTAAGTTTTTTGCTGTAGTTCAAAAAAATTAAAAACTTGTATCAGCTTTAAAATTTAGGGTGGATTTTCAAACTTTTATTTTGTACCCACTCTTATATACAAAAAATTTTTACTTTAGTTAATTTTTTTATTGAAATTATTTTTTTCATAGTTTTTTTTATTAAAAACAGAGACCTTAACTGGTATAAATTATACTAAAAAAAAAGCATTAAATAAGAGTAATACTTCAATTTATATTTGCCTGTTACTTATAACAGTAATTTTTTAAGTTTTACTTTTTCCTCAACGAAAACTTATTTTTGAATTTTATTTTTTCCCTTACAAAAACCTTATTTTTTACTTATTTTTGAGTTGAGAGTCGGACGATGAGGGCGATGATGAAATTCACAAAGCATATTTGGAGATAGAAAAATATGCTCCAAAGTCAATTGATGTAGAAAAAGACTTTGTTGAATATTGGGAACGTTAAAGATCAACACATCCTTTGTTGTTCCAATTAGCATAAGTCGAGCATTGTATTTCTGTAACTCGAGTCAGTGCTGAAAGGCCTTTTTCTGCACTGAAGATAGTTTCAAGTGACTTGAGATGCAATTTATCTACAGAAAATTTAGAACATTTGTGAGGACAAAAATAAAAGTTAAAAAATAAATAAAACTCAGAAATAAGTTTAATAATAATAGTTAAAAAATAACAATTATTTGTATGTGAAAAATATAACTCAAAAATAGCTTTGATTTTTTTTTTTTTTTTATTAATAATATTATCATAGACAAGTTTTTAGGTAACGTTCACGTTTTGTTGTGTAACTGTAGCTTCGGTGCCGTTCTCGAAATAGTGCCGTTCGGGGCAGGGCGGACCGTTTATTATAAACGGTTCAGACAGTTATTTCAATAATTTGCCAATATTGTTTTGAAGATCGAAGCAATCGTTGGTTTTTGATTTATATTGTGAAAAAAAACTCATGTCAATATTTTTTCTAACTTCTGAATTTGCATTTGAATAAAACTGTTCGTTTAAATTTATCTTTTAAATCTATTATTTAAATTGTCGAGACATAGATAGATACCTTAAATCTATAGGTTATGGGCGATCAACATTTAATTAATGGTATCAAGCAGTTTAATGGCTGTGGATATGACGACTGTCAGTTCAGAATGAAAACCCATCTGGACTCGCTTAATTTGGTGGAAGCTCTAACCGGTGACCCTCCAAGTGAAGCCAGAGCAAAGGAAGAGTTTCTCAAAATGGATCGGAAGGCGAAGGAACGAATTGTAAGCTTTGTGCATTCAGACTGTCTCAGTTATATAAGAGACAAGGACACGGCAAAATCTATGTGGAATAGCCTTCAGTTGATATTCGTCTGTGGTGAATCAACTGTTTTGCGAAAACAATTATCGAAGCTTCGCATGAAAAATGGTGAATCTGTGACGTCGCATTTGCAGATTTTTGAAAATCTTGTACGTCAACTAAAATCGGCAGGAGCAAATTTGGAGGAAAGTGATTTGCTCGCACAACTTTTTCTTACCTTACCTGAAAAGTACGACCCATTGGTAACAGCTTTGCAAAAACTGGGGGAAGGAAAGTTAAATTTAAGCACTGCGAAAGAACGTTTGATGGCTGAAGAAATCAAACTTAGCGATCGGAACGAGGAAGAATCACAAGAAAAAACAGCGTTCTCAGGCAAGAAGACCTTTAAGAAGAAGAAATGTACTGGCAAGTGTTTCAAGTGTAATAAGTTTGGACACCAAGCCAAGGAATGTAGAACAGGAGAAGGGCGAAGTGTTCGTTTTGTTTTATGGTTGACAGAAGCACTTCCAAAACAGACAAAACCAAGGTAATTTTTAAGCTAGATTCTGGAGCGAGCGACCATCTCGCTAACGAGCGTTGGTTCTACAGTGAACTTGAGGAGTTGAAGTCTCCAGTAGAAATTAATCTTGCGAAAAATGAGCAATCACTCCTTGCAAAGAATTCAGGAAAAATTCATGGTTTGAACTGGAGTTGAATTGGAAATGAAAGACGTGCTGTACATTTCGGAACTTCGTGATAATTTACTTTCTGTGCGCAAGCTAACTAGTGCTGGAGCAGACGTGCAGTTTCTTCGAAATAAAGCCCTGATTTTCCAAAATAAAGAGTTATTGCAACTGCTTACTTACGAGGTAATTTGTATGAGCTTGAGATTTTTGTTAAAAAGCAAACTGTAAACATGTGCCGAAAAGAAGAAGCATTACTCTGGCATCGCCGCATGGGTAATGGAAAATATGATTCCGTTTTTAAGCAAAAAGTTAGATAAGATAGATTTCTGTGATGCGTGTATTGAAGGAAAACAATGCCGAAAGCCTTTTAATGGGACAAGAATCAGAGCAAAACGACAATTAGAGCGAATTCATTCTGCTGTCTGTGGACCGTTGGATCCGATTGTTGTAGACGGCTCAAGATACTTTGTTTCATTCATAGATGACTTCAGTCATTTTGCAATGATATTCCTTATCAAAAAGAAGTCTCATGTGTTTGATTGTTTTCAAGAATATGAAGCGTTGGCGTCAGCTATGTTTAGTACAGCGATATCAAGACTCACAATTGACCAAGGGCGCGAATATCTGTCAAAGGAACAAGAGCGATGGTACAAAATAAAAGGAATCCAAGTTGAACCAACTAAAACTTACTCGCCTCAGCAAAACGGAGTGGCTGAAAGATTTAACAGAACTCTGGTGGAGAAGGTTATATCTATGTTGGTTAAATCAAATTTACCGAAGACGATATGGACTGAAGCCGCAGTTGCTGCAACCTGTCTACTAAATCGTAGCCCGACGAAAGCATTGCAAAATTCGATGACACCGGCAGAATTGTGGTTTGGAAGTAAACCAGATTTGGAGAAGCTTCGGGTGTTCGGATGTAAGGCTTATGCCTGGATTTCACACAAGTGTCGGAAGAAGCTAGATTCCAAGAGTCGTAAAGCAGTCATGATAGGCTATGCGCCCAATGGATATCGTCTTTGGGATATGGAGCGGCAGAAAGTATTCACTGCACGAGACGTTAAGTTTGACGAATCGAACTTCCCATTTCAGTGTGTAAATGGCTCAGAAAAAAAACTTCGGAGATTGAGGTTTCATGGAGCAACGAACAAGAGAGGGATGCTGATATTGTTGTAACTGATTCTGAAGTAAACCCAATTCCCTTAAATTTGGAAGAAGATATATTCGAGGATGCGGTGGTTGGTGAGAATGAACAGGACATACTTTCAGCGCTCCCTTCGCAAGATGAGAACAAGAAGCTTCCATAGATTACTGTCAGGCGAAGCGAAAGGGAGCGCCGTCTTCCAAGTAAGTTGCTCGATTACATAACTGCTTCAAAGGCAAACTCTGCTGCCGTAAATATGTCCACAGATGTTCCTGAAAACTACGCAGATATTTTTGGGAGGCATGATACTGAGTGTTGGAAGCAAGCTATAGAAGAGGAACTAAACTCAATGAAGATCAACAAAGTCTGGGAAGTGGTAAATAAACCACCTAACGGAAAACTACTAACATCAAAATGGGTCTTCCGAATAAAGGAGGATGCTAATGGAAATCCAACTTGATACGAGGCCAGACTTGTTGCGAAAGGATTTCTCCAAAAGTACGGAGTAGATTACAACGAAACATATGCTCCTGTCGCAAAGCTAACTACAATACGTATAATTTTGGCTGTTGGAATGTACAGGAAATATTATTTTCACCAAATGGACGTCAAAACTGCTTTCCTGCACGGGGATTTAAATGAAGAAATTTACTTGGCAACTCCAGATGGCATTATGGACTTAAGCAAGCCCCACGATGCTGGAACGACAAGTTCAATTCATTTATTTAGGCACTTGGATTTGAGCGATCAAATCATGACTACTGTCTCTACACCAAGTTTGATGAAAAGCGAGAAGATGTTTTGATTATCATCATGTACGTAGATGATTTACTGATTGCTGGAAGCAAGAAATCAACGATCGATAATCTGAAAAAGGATCTTTCAGAGGGATTTGAAATGAGCGATTGTGGAGTTCTTAAGTTTTCTTGGGTTTAGCTTGAGTTAGCGATGGATGTCTTAAATTATCTCAAGATGCAAGTATTGAAAAAGTCCTTTCAAAATTTGGAATATTAGATTGCAATTCTGTGAAGAGTCCAATGGAGAAAGGATTGCAACTTACCACAAACAGCGATAACATGATTTCGGATAAGCCGTACCGTGAACTTCTTGGATCTCTTATGTACATAATGTTAAGCACTAGACCTGATATTTGTTTTTCTGTTGCATATATGGGTAGATATCAACAGAACCCTTCTGACATGCATTGGCAACATTTGAAACGAATTGTTAGATACCTCAAAGGTACAATGTATATAAAAATGCATTTTGAGAGGAACACAAGTGTTCCAATTGTAGGATTTTCTGATGCCGGCTGGGCAAGTGATATTGGAGACCGAAAATCAGTGAGTAGATACATATTCAAGGTGTATGGATGTACTGTATCATGGTGTAGCAAAAACAACCCACTGTAGCAACATCATCTAGCGAAGCAGAGTACATTGCCTTGAGTGCTGCCACTTCTGAAGCGGTTTGGTTACGTGGGATACTGCAAGACCTTATGGAGCTAAATGAAGAATCTGTAACCATTTACGAAGACAATAGTGGATGTATTGGGATGGCTAACAACTCTGAAAGTAAATGGGCAAACCATATTGATATAAAACATCACTTCATAAGAGAGAATGTTGCAAAAGGACGTATCAAGATTGTTTACATTCAAACTAAAGAACAACTTGCAGATATGTTTACGAAGTCTTTGGACATCAAAGGTTTTTTAGATTTTCGAAATAATTTTGGATTACACGATTGAGAGAGGGTGTTGTTTTGAAGATCGAAGCAATCGTTGGTTTTTGATTTATATTGTAAAAAAAACTTATGTCAATATTTTTTCTAACTTCTGAATTTGCATTTGAATAAAACTGTTCGAATAAATTTGTCTTTTAAATCTATTATTTAAATTGTCGAGACATAGATAGATACCTTAAATCAATAGCCAACAAATTATAACAATGCCAGCAATAGTCAAAATGTACTCACCTCACGCAATAAACCGAAGAGCACATCCGTTGAAAGAGAACGTTCATGAGCTTCGTCCATTATAATTGCTGAATATCCATCCAAATCGGGGTCTCGCAAACTCTCCCGCAAGAGAATACCATCAGTCATATATTTAATAACTGTTTTCTCTGAGGTACAGTCTTCAAAACGGATTGCATAGCCGACTTCCTCGCCTAAACATATAAAAAATAATTAATTAAAAAAAAAATCCTATAGATTTTGCATTTACGTACCTAACTTGGTTCCCAATTCATCCGAAACACGTTTAGCCACAGACATAGCTGCAACTCTTCTTGGCTGCGTGCATCCAATCATACCAAAATTACTATAGCCATCTTCATGCAGATACTGAGTCAGTTGAGTAGTTTTACCACTTCCTGTTTCACCCACAATGATAACCACTGAGTTTTCACGTATAACATTGAGCAATTCCTGACGTACAGCAAACACCGGCAGAAAACGGCGCTGTTCATACATTGATTTTTTGCGAGAAAAATCACTCTTTCCACCAACATCTTGGTTCTTCATGTGATCTGCAAATTTTTGATCCTTGCGATAGTCGGCGGTGTCTGACTCTTTGTCGAATTTTGCATCCTCTTCTTCGGTTTTCTTTTCAATTCCCATAATATTGCCAAGTTTGGTACCGCCTAACTCCCAATGTTTCTTTTGCGCTTTACGACGTTCCTTTTGCTCACGATAGACACGCACCAATGCACTGCCTTTTCGTGCAATTTGAGCCATGTCTGATGTAGGGTCCTTTACAGGAACCACCGGCTCTGGTTGCTTTGTGAAAACTATGCGTCCATCGAGAAAAGGTGGTATGATATGATGTACCAGTAAATGCACACGTTCCAAAGCTTCTTCGTCGAAGTCTTCATTGACATTGATTGACATAACAACGCCTGAGGTAAGCATGCGGTTGCGTTCCCAAAGTTCGTTATCTTTATTGATTTGTCGCTGTTGTGCGCTTATGCGTTTGGTGCGCTTTTGTTCCAGTAGTTCCTCACGTTTTCTAGGAAATTATGGAGAAATAATATCAATGCATATCCAAGAAATTCATTAAAAATCCGATTTACCTGAAATAATCAGCATTTGCACCTGCGAACGGGTTGTTTTCATCATCGTAGCCTTCATCAATATTATACCACTCCCGATCTAAGCGGCGTTGTTCCTCTTCCCACATATCACGATCGTCCTCGCTATCGCCCCAAGGCTGTCTGGTGCTGCGACCTGTTGCAGGAGTTGCACCAGATTTCTTTCTATCGTTGGCCCATGAGTTGTAGTTGTGTGCTGGTGTAGGCCGCGGTGTATCATCTTCAAAATTTCGGCCATGCTTAGACGAACGACTGCTTCCACTACGCGTAGACCACTCCGATCTATCGCCAGCATATGACTTGGGCGTTGGAAAATCCCAAGAAGATTTCCTTAAATGTGCAGGACGTTCTCCATCATCCTCATCCCAGGTGCTTCCGGAAACTGAAGCAATTCCAGGTGTTTTAGGTTCATCTTTAAAACGAGGCGTATTGACACTGCGTGCGGAGTTGGAACCACGCTGATACCGCTCAGAGTCTTCACCACGTTCTTTGCGTTCACGACGTTCTCTCCCTCTGTTACGTCGGTCTCTTTCTCGGTCTCTGCGATGATCCCTGTCATAAGCACGATCTCTATCGCGATTTTTTCGCGATGATCTCTCTATATCAGCATCTCCATCCCTAGTTGAGTACTTGACTCCGCTCTTATGTTTATCCCTTTGAATGTGTTCGCGTAGCCTTTCTCTTGCCATGTCGGAAACACCTCCCGTATGGGACGGAGTTTCATCCTTGTGTTCGCGCAACTGACGGTTCCATTTGTGAAAACTTTCAGTGTCTGGTTTTTTAAATGAAAATTCACGTGACGACTCTGGTGTTCCGTTCCTGTCCTTGTCATCATCATACTCTGTATCTTTGAAAGAAATCAAGCGTTGGGATTCAACGAATTCTTTACGACGCTGCTGTGCTAACCGATCTAAGCCAAGCAAGGAAGGTTTCGGTAACTTGAATTTGTCATGCTCAGTTTTGGGTTTTTTTAATTCAAGACCAGCTCTAGATTCACCGCTGATACCATCCAAGCGATGAACTCCAGGATCATCCTCATTCATTATAAACACTGAATGAGATTTTCAGGTATTTGTAAACTTTTTCTATATTTGCCACAATTTTATTAGCTACATTTGCAAAAATCAGCAAAAATACAATCTGATAAAACGATAGCAGCAATAAAGCAGCTGATTTTGACAGCGACAGTGCTGCCGTACTTGATTTAAAATAAATTGAGTGCTTTTACCGTCGGCTTTCACTCTTTCCATCATCACAATAAAGGCGGCAGGCATTGATATGCGATGATTTACAAACGCCGATATTGGGGTGATTTTACTCACGTGGGTCCAAGATACGAAAGCGATTTTGCCTTCCGTTGAAAATCTGTGGGAAAAATCTCAAAATTTTTGAAAATTTTCTCATTTCTTTTACCACAGTGATGTAGTTAAAATGGATATATAGGGTGTCCCGCAATTGAATGCAACTATTTACGGAGGTGAAAGGTTATGTTAACCTGAGCAAAAAATCGTATAGGAGGGCTGTTTTTCACATTCTTAGGAGCTACAGGGCTAATTATTATTTCACCACATTGATTCACGTTATTCTTTCTAGCGGAAAAACTAATTTATTGAAAAATTATTTCTCTTTACTCTTTTTTTTTTATTACTCTTTGCAATGGCAATAAAATCACCTTTCTAACGGTATATCAACAACCCCACCGACATGGGGTAGCCGATCGTTACCGAGCTGTGCTCGTGTGAAGATGAAATTAATCGGTTAAGACCATGGTAGAATAATATACGTATTAGCAATTTGGACAGTGCTCTCATTGCTCTACCTTGATTGTCAAAGTCCAAAGCAAAAATATTTTGTTTTGGTACTTAACGTATTTTGGCAACGACTCCCCTTATTGCTCCTACCTTTTGACACAATTTTGACAGTGCTCTCATTGCTCTACCTTGATTGTCAAAGTCCAAAGCAAAAATACTTTGTTTTGGTACTTAACGTATTTTGGCAACGACTCCCCTTATTGCTCCTACCTAAATTATTGTACCATGGTTGAAACTACTTAATTTCAACTATGAGTGGAAAGTTCTTAGAATTTGGCGTAATAAATAAAACTGTTTTATAAACAATTTTTTAGTCTATTCAATTCTTTTTTTCAATGACACCAAAACATACACATTTCTTTAAAAATAAAAAAGTTGGCAGTACTAAAAAACTATGCTTACTAGAAAACAATAATATTATTCATTGTATATATCATTCATCATATTGTATTCATTGTATATAATTATTAGTGAGTTTGCACAAACAAACAACTTAAATTGTTGAAATATTTTTCATTTAATTCTAAACATCTACTTTCAGCATTACAAATATGTCGATATCTTAACTATCTAATGCCGTTGCGTCTTTAACGCATCGTCGTCCGAGTAAAATAAGGTCGTATATGTAAATTGTGCTGTTTTGAGTTAATAATGTCATCCCATATTTTATGCCATGTTTCCATGTGATCTTCTAATATCTTCTAGTATCACATTTTTTGTTAAAAAGAAAGAGCATGTGAACCCTATCTTATGGTATTGATGAATGTGAGTGTAGAACGGGCATACTTTTTATATTTTTATAGCATGTGATATCCCCTGTTATCTCATGTGATACTAGGAGATCGAAAAGGTTTAAGTTTTTGAACTTTTGCTATAAAAGTCACTTGCAATAAATTGGGCAATTATTTTTATAATTGCGGTTTGTGTGCTAAAAATAAAACAGTTTTTAAAACAGTTTTTGATAGCTAAAAATTAATATTCCAAAGCTAATTTGATATCATTTATTCATTCCTTCAACTTCACCCAAGTAACATTGTTGGAGCAACTAGCTGCGCGTGACCTCTAAAAGTGTTCTAAAAGTGGATACTAGGTAGTTAGAGCTTTACCGCAGCTTTGCTTGCTGCTAGTTGCTTTAAATTCTAAAGAAAATGCTCGAAAGATGATTTTTTTTTTACCTTTTTTAGCTCTAATACTTTATTCAGCTTTGTAAAGGAATTTATAAAAATCTGCAAAAGAGCAGAACTCGGAAATCTACTACTTGCTTTGCAAAGGCTCTTTTACATTAATAAACATAGCCATAAAACTGTTTTGAAACCTGTTTTGAAAAATTCATGCTCGCTTTAAAATGTATTTTTAATTGCATTTTTAAAGCTAATAAATTTAAAATACTGCAAATTAAAGCACTAAATTTTTTGGGAATAACAAGTGATTAAAAATTCTGATAAAGAGCTTTTTTGAAAAAAATGGCGATCTTAATAAAAATAGCAAGTCTAGGGAATAAAATAAAGTTAAATATTATAGTTAAAACTATTATTTTCAACAAAATTGATGACTTTTATGATATTAATACTTAAGAATAAAGTACTTAAGGAATTTGTAATGATTTTACTGAAAGATAAAATTTTTAACTATTTTTAAAAAAAAGCATTCCTTAATTTACATTTTTTTTTAAGACCGTTGTAGTTTTTCGAAGTATAACATTCACTTTTCCGATAAATACAAAATCGCACCGAAATTCACTGCATGTAACGAATATACGAACATATTTTTAGTCTGATATAATAATTACTCTATTATTTCAGTAATTTATTTGTCATTGTAATCGTCACAAACACTTATCAAATTTTAAATATATATTGAGTTAATTTATCGGACACACATACTTTGACAATTCTGAAAAAGAGTAAACAAAACTGTCTAGCATTGCAAGAGCTCTTATTTGGTTTTGACAGGGACCCTTTTAAAAGTTGACAGCTACTTCTATTCTTTATATGAAGCAAATATAGTGCTTTTAAACTCAAAAAAGTAGCCTTATATATTCTCTGCAAGACCTTTAGTAGCGCCAGTTAAGCTACTGTTGAGCTTGTTGCTTTCTGAGATAGCACTATAAGCTCTGCAAGAATAAAACTCTGCGATAAAACTCTACGATGTCCTACAAAATGACAATACCCACGATTTTAAAATATAATTTTGTGTTTCAAGGTTGAACATTTCAAAATATTTTGATTAAATATTTAAGAGTGTATTTTTCAGTATAGCCAATTTAATGAACACCCTACAAAAAGAAGAGTGTTTGAGATATAACCTAACTTCCGAACATTATTTTTAAGAATGAACAAGGGAATCATTTTACAAAAATTTTTAATTTTATCTGATAGTTCATGCATATAATGCATAAAATTTCAATCAACCAATAATGCAAACTTATTAGCTAGCGCTTTTGATAGGTTATACAGCAAACAACAGCATAGACAGCTGATAGAACGCACATAGTTGCATTTTACTACATTGGTATAATTTGATGGAAGTATGCTTAAACAGAAAAAACAACCCTAAGTATCCAATACTTTTAATGCGATTTTTTTGATACCCAAGTCAAAGCAGTATATCCACTACTAAATATAGGATACTTGATTCGGTCCACATAACTAACATGCTTCGTTTTTTAGAACAGAACGAGAAATGTTCTTTGCGATTGGAAACACGAGTAAAACTTCGAACTGAACTTCATAATTTTCGTGATTTTTATCTCCTTAACCATTCGAGACCGATATTTTATTATTGCAGTTTTGGATATAGGAGAGCCAAATATGTTTAATTAAAATAAAAACTAGTAAGAGTGGAGCTTCGGCAGGGTACCGAAGCTAAAATACCCCCCGCGGCCATATTGAAGTATATTCGAAGTCTTTAGCCACGACATACACGATGACATTCAGTTTTATATATTAACGAAAGTTTTCCTTTTTTTATAGCGCCACTTTGTATGGGAAGTAGGCGTGGTTTTGATCCGATTTTGCCATATATCATAGAGATGGTTCATATTATATATCAAAGCTAAAGTGCAAAAATTCAAAATATTTCATTAATTTTTTGTGAATTTTTAAGAGATTTAACGTTTAAAATAAAGCCAATTTGTATGGAAGGTAGGCGTGGTTTTCATTCGATTTTGTTAAATATCATAGTGGTGGTCTATGTTATATGTATATCAAAGCCTTTATGCAAAATTTCAAGACATTTCTTTAATTTGAGCAGATTCTTAAGAGATTTTACTTTTAAAATCTTTAACTTTTAAAATAAAGACTTTTGTATGGGAGATAGGCGTGTTTTCATCCGATATTTCCAAATTTTATAGTCAGTAATAAGACTGAAGAGCAAAGCTCACCTGCCAAGTTTCAAGGCATTTCTTTAATTTATGTGGATTTTAAAGACATTTTACGGTTAATATAAAGTCACTTTGTATGGGAGGTAGGAGTGGTTTTCATCCGAGTTGGCCCATTTTCGAATTTGATCTTCCTTTTTTAAAAATGAACTTATATTATAATTTCACCGCGATAGCTTTAAAATTGCGGCTGTAATCGTGTCGACAGACGGACAGACAGACGGACACACGGAATTCGACTCAGGAGATGATGCTGATCAAAAATATATATTTTTCTATACCTGCCACACCTCCTTCTTGGCGTTACAAACAGAATGACAAAGTTAATATACCCCTTACGCAGTACGCGATAGGGTATAAAAATGTTATTCTTATGTGCTTTTTAAATCTAAATAAAATTTTTTTACTGCCATCTGACAAAGAAAGTGTTGAACATAAATTAAAAATGTGTTTGTAAATTGAAAAGTGCTTTTATTTCATCTTTACAACACTTAATAAACAACACTTGACGACTTATTTATTTTTGAATTAGTTTAGTTTAGTTTAGTTTAGTTTATTGAGTCTATGGATGTGAAAAATCCTTACAGACTAGAAAAATTATACATTTGATGTAGAAGATATTAAAATAATGTAACAAATAAGCTATAAAGTTAATTAAATAAACTAGTAACAAAGTTTTTAAAAGATGATTTAGGCATTGAGAAATCAAAAGCATATTTTAAAGACAAATCATTATATAAACACAAAGATCTGGTGATAGGTTCATTTAGGGCGTAATTCGTTCTATGATATTTAACATAAAAGAGTTTAAAACAGCGCAACTGCCTTGAAGGAATATTGAAATTAATTAAATTTAGTAATGAGGAGTCATCTATATTACCCGAGATGATATCATATACAAAAATTAATAAACTTATTTTTCTTCTAATTTCAAGTGTCTTTAAACCCAATAACAAACAACGAACATTATACGAGGGTAAATTTGAATTAAAACTAGTACAACGAAGCATATACTTAGAAGCAGTTTTTTGAACTTTTTCTAGCCTTGAAGAATGGATTGCCGCTGAAGGATTCCAAATAACAGAAGCATATTCTAGTCTCGACCTTACAAGAGAATTATAAAGTGCTTTTATTGTATAAGGATCCTTAAACTCTTGACTGTTTCTACGAATGAAGGCAAGGAGGGAATAGACTTTGGGAAGTAAAAAGTTTAAGTGATCTCCGAAGGTGAAATTGGAGTCAAAAATAACTCCCAAATAACTCCCAGTCAAAAATTTGTAATTATTGTGTATTTTTAGTCCCTGATGATGTTTTTCAAAGAAAAACGAAATATTGGAAATAAAATTTAAATAATTTCAAAAAAATCTGACCTGTAGCTCGTCCTTTTCGTCAATATATTTATATCAAAAAGGTCAAAAATTTTTAAAATAAAATTTCTTTATACAAAGATAAGAACATGAAAAGCAAAACGAGAACGAGAACTAATGAGCAATAAGAATTTACTGAAAACAAGGCTTTCAAATCACAAAACAGTGATTTATTTCATTGTAAATACAATGGTCGGAAATTTGTCCTCTCTTATTATTTGTCCCACATTCATCAATAGTACAGAAAAAGTTTGAGTAATCTTTTAATGTTTGCTTTTGTTTATTGAAGTGAAATGTAAGTATTTTAATTTAAATTGATATTATATTAATAATTAAAATATGTTTTAGAAAGGTAGACGACGAAAAACTAATTGATCTAGTGAACTATTTGTCTCTTGCTGTGGTTGCTACGTTGGTAGCATAATCAACTAAAAGCCATAGAATGTTGCGTTATGTTAACCTGTGTTACGTCAAGTTTGCATAATCAGACCATTAGCCTACCCATGATACAATCATAAGGTAGGGTCGCTTCGCTGGCTGCCCTCACGCGTCAACGAAGAGTGAATAATGAAAAGGTTCGTTAGATGTCAAAACGACGAAGTACGTAGAAACGTCAAATGAAATCAAAATACTATGTTTTCAAATCGTAAACAGTGCAGACACGTGTGTTTAATTTGTGATAATTTGTGATAATTGCTCAAGTAAAGCGAGAAGAAAACCTTACACACCAAAACCAAGGAGCCATATGTTATCTTCAAGGCATCAGCATCGCCCTCTTGTATCTTCGCCAGCTGCATGGTGGCCAGCAGCAGTTGATGGTTTGGCCATGCGATGTAGCACCAACTTAATTTCCTCCCATTAAGTTGCAAACAGTGCGGTCGCGTGTGTTAAATTTGTGATAATTTGAGTGAAAATATTATAACGACAGTAAAATTGCAGTAAAATTGCACAAAAACCTGTAGCAAATTCTAACCTTTCGAAACTTGACCACAAAGAAATTCGCGATGAAAAGCTGATTTTGACATCTATCTCCCTTTATTCTGCTTTCTACTCCATTCCTCTCCGAGGCGGCCCTAACTTATAATTCTGCCATGAGCCCATGATACCAATTTTGATTTATAAGGTTGTCGCAGGGCTGATCGCTGATCTTTTCAGTGATTCAGAAGAATAAGTAGAAACTGAATAAGTAGAAACTGAAGAGGAGACTAATCTTTGGCATTTTCTTTTATGCGAAAATTAATTTTTAAAATTTTGACCTAGCCTAATTCGTCAGCAAACGTTGGTCGCATTTTTTCTCAAATAAACTTCAATAATACAAAAATGAGAGGCATTTTGAGCACATGAACGTTGATATAACGTTGAGTAAAGAATTCGTCTTGTTATAATTTGGACATAAGGAAAGAATTAACAAACAAATACAATAATACAATACAATACAAATTAAATTGAATCTTATAATTTCATAATATTATTTATATATTTATTTAATTTGATATTAATAACATGAATAAGCTCTTAAAGGCCCTATTTGATTTTTCATTAAAAAGATGGGCCATATTCGAAGCGCCCATCTGGCAACACTGTAACTTTCCGTAGTGATGCCAAATCGACTAATGACATACCGCGTTTGAAGCGTCATTCCAAGCAAATGTTTACAATGGAACAGTACACGCCACGCGAACGCTCTAAAATTGTTGAAATTTACATTCAACAAAACAAGTCAATAGTGAAAACTCAACGTGCTTTCAAAAAAATAAATAAAGTGAAAAGTGCGCCTTCCAAGAAAACAATTTATCGTTTGTATGAAACTGAAAATCCACAAGAGATTCAAGAGGTACCTCTTCACGATGCAAAAGTCACTGTTTGGTGCGGCGTTTGTGCTAAAATGCTCATTGGGCCGTTCTTTTTCGAAGATGATAATGGCCACAGAGTAACTGTCAATCAGGAGCGTTATCGCTATATGATAAACAATTTTTTCATGCCAATCGTTCGTCGAAAGCGTATCAGGCACTACTGGTTTCAACAAGACGGCGCGCCACCACACACAAGCCGCACTACAATCGATTTTTTGAAGCAATTGTTCCCTGGCCGTTTCATGTCAAAAAATGGTCGAAAAAAAAAGGGCCGCCAAGATCACCAGATTTAACGCCTCCAGACTTCTTTTTGTGGGGTTATTTGAAATCAAAGGTTTACGTCAACAAGCCAAAGACCCTAGAAGAGCTGAAAACCAACATCCGTCAAGAAATAACCGCCATTCCCATCGAAATGTTGAAGAAAACCATGGAAAATGCTGCAAAACGGGCACAATATGTCGTAGAGGCCAATGGCGACCATTTACGAGATATCATATTCAAGAAATGATGTAAGCAAATCTACTTGAACCCAATTAAATGATATTCATGACGAACAGACAAAAAAATTGTGGTTTCTTTGATTTATTTAAAAATAAAATGGGCGCTTCGAATATGGACAACCCTGTATATGTATAAATATGCTTATGAATAAGGAAAAATTTATTGTAAAATTACGAAATTTACGGTACGAAAAATACTTTTTTCGAACAGGCTTGTCGAGAGAGTGATTTTATGCTTGTTCTTCTTATCTCTTTTGAACTAGAAAAATACGGAAACACGTTCTAGCAGCTTGTAAGTTACTACAATCAAGTACCTAACCTAGCGTCCACACGTGCAAGTAAATGTTCGAAAAACTCAATACCTCCAAACATTTTTACTAACACACTATTATTATCGGACTTGCAGCCTACTGGCAAAGCTACTTGCACGGAAAATTCCTAAGCAGTTAATTTTTTTGACTTGTTGCAAGTAAATATCAGAAAAGGGGATAAAAGTTATGTTTTGTAGTGCAATTGTGGATTTTTCCGGGATTTCCTCAAGAATATGGAAGAAGCAAAATTAGTTACATGTTTTCCTCGTTTTCTAACTTCTTATCTTCAAGCAATACTGCAATTTCAGGGAGAACTTTCGCATTCGACGACATTTTTAAAAAGAACTTCCAATTGCACATGCGGACGCTGAAGCAACTAGCAGCTAATTTCAAACTTTTTCGAAGACAATATATATTCTCCACTTGCAAGTAATTACTGGCACACGTGGACACAGGGTAAACTGGCCTATTGTTTATGTTTTCGCTATCGTTTATGTTTTAGAGTTTGCAAAGAAGAAACACTTGCTTCTAAAATATTTCCTATTTTATTTTATTATTAATAGTAAGTATTGCAATAATAGTGAGTGATTATTAGTGGAAGTTAAGTAATTTGTTAATTCCATGTTATTTAGCAGCAAGTATAATTATATCATGGCTAAGAAGAGAGCGAGCACAATCGGCCATTGTCTCTTTTCAGAGTTTGCAATTAACCAAACATTTTCTTATTTACGTACAAATATTTACCATGTTTTGTTTCATTGTATATATAATAAACTATTATTAAAACGAAAGTTAAAGAGTTAATTAGCGAAAACATAAAAATTGTTCAAATAGTAAAAGTGCAGCAATAGAACAACCTTAGCAGCTGCACATTTTTTGACAGACTCGGGGTAATTTAAAGTGTGGTGAAAAATGTGCTACACCATGGTTTTGACCATGAAGTAAGAAACCAGGTGGAAGCGAATTTTTCACCACACTTTAAATTGCCCCGAGTCTGTCAAAAAATTCTGACAGGGAGAGAGCAACTGTTGATTAGTGCCATGATACAATAATAAGGTAGGGTAAGGAGATTCACCACACCGACCTGGAATGTCAAAATTATAAAATACTGTACTGCTGTATCTTATAAAATATCCAACAAAAATCCATGATTATTCTTTGCATTTTTAATGAATTGCTTAGCTGTGGCGACATGTTATAACTTCGTTAACTTCTATGTTCGGCAATTCGTCAAAAATTGGATTGTTTAACACATTCGCCAGGCGATAAGTTTGATAAAATATCGCTTTGTTTCCTTTTTCCAGACAATTTTTTTTTAAATTTTTTTTTAACGCACTTTATACTTTAATATTGATATTTTGCTTCGGCGTTTGCTTCGAAAGTGAAATTATTAAATGTAGCCACTGTCAAACGGGGATGTACATTATTCTACTATTAAAAAAGTTTTGAAGTTTTTTTGGGATTTTTCCATTCGGCATTTGCCCATAGGCCATTCCCTATAAAACCGTTCTCTGATAAAGAAGTGCACTTTAGTTCTTGTAATTTGTAAATATATTTAGTAAATATATATTCATAGTTTATTAAAAAATTTTTAATAAAGTCAAAAAGAAGTTCGGCCATATGTCATATAATGTGAAAAAAGTAAACTTAAGTTTTTTCCAACAAGTTCCAACCGATTTAATAAAAAGACAAACGATGAAATAAAAGCAATGTGTCAATTTTCAAAAACTAAATTTTGATTTATGTTCAACAGTTTTTCCGTCAAACGGCAATAAAAAATTATGTATGAAATTCATAGTGGGCATTAGAATAAGAATTTTAAATAAGAAATAAAGAACACAAAAAGCTAAACTAAAAGTAGTATGCAATAATAATTTACTGAAAACAAAGCTTTAAAATCACAAAACAGCTATTTATGTCATTGTAAATTCATTTGTCCGAATTTATCCCATTTATCCTACAAATAATTTCCTTTCTTATTATTTGTCCCACATTTATCAATAATACAGAAAAGTGGCAATGCTAAAACACATTTTGACATTCGAGGACGGTGTGGTGAATCTCCTTACCATACCTTATTATTGTATCGTGATTAGTGATTTTGTGCAATCGGTTAGTGTGTGTCTGCTGAACGAAAAAATATCAGTGTCTAATCACAACATGTAAAAATGCCTGTCTTTCGCCGCACTTTATATTTTTGATACATTTGCTCAACGTATTTAGTATTTCCAGTTAAAAATTTGGCTTTTTTAGAATAAGTGTGATTTTATAACAAATGAAATAAATAACGCAAAATATAACGAGAAAACACCATTTTTCCCCTATTTGATCACTTTTAAGACAATTGTGTTCACAGAAATAAAAAAGGAACGTAAACTGATACCTGATCAGAGACACAACATGTTGTACCCATTATTCAATTATTATTAGGTTGTTCAGATATTTGACGTCAACTTACAAGAATAATAGCTTAAGCACATTAACGACGACAACAACATTGCCGCATGATTCAATTATTATAAGGTTGTCCTGATATTTGACGTCTACTCACAAGAATGTATACTCTTATTTGAGGAGGAGAGCAAAAGAGCAATTTTGTAAGGGCATAAAAATCACGCAGTTGCCGGAATATCATAATTTTTCATAGTACAAACCAATAAAAATACATTTGATTACTACTTTTTGAAATACTTGCTTGTGTTGAACCAAAATATTATGAGCTTTAAAAATGTTATTGGCTGCATTCTGCCAAGGCGAGCGCTATTGTAGCGATGGATCATTTTACACTGGATTTCTCTGAATGTGTTGCTACGTCGAACGTCAGATCTGTTGACAACTGTCGTTTGATGTAGCTTGTTCGCTTGTTGAATTTAAAACCTAATTTCTATCTGCTAAGAGGTTTACTTAATGCAAAACGTAGTGCTAGAGATGCTAATGGATGATGGTCTTGATATGGCTATTAAGGAGCACATTTCGGACCTCATTCAACTATTGCAAGGACCAAAGGATAGTTAAAAACATTAAAAATAGCACCAGCCACGAAAATTTGCATTTATTTTAAGCGTTTCATTTGAGTGTTTGCTAATTCATGCAACTTGGCGCGCAAACAGCTGTTAAATGACATAACTTGCAACTGTTGAGTAGAAGTAGCGTTATTTATTTCGCAAGGTAAAATGGACATCGCTCGAGCGTAGACAGCTGCCAGCGCTGTCAAAAGTGTAGCCATTCACCCAAACTTTCTTGAGCGCTAGTGTTGGCGGAATGCAGCCATTGTCACATTTTAGACGTAAAATAATATTGGAAAAATAAAACTTCTGAATGTTGTACGCATTTCATACAGAGTTTGTATGAATATTTTTAGTACATATGTGTTTTTTTTTTTATATTTGAGTAAAAATAAGTAAAAATTATAAAGTCAGTTTATATGTAAAATTTACTTTAATAATGTTTTCAAAATAGTTTCTTTAACCAAAAGTATAAAAAAAAGTGATTTTTACATTTGTGTTTGGGAAAATCAAAAATTTTTACTTTTTTCCTCTTTTGACAAAAGATAGCTAGATTTGTTCAGTCAACGCAGAACTTTTTTTTTATATTATAAATAAAACTATATTTTATAGTTAATGGTCGTGTTAATATATCTTCTAAGTGTTTCGTGATATAACCATTGTCATTTTTTCAAGAACGTAAAAATATTTTTGACGTAGAATTACGTCTTACAGGACGTTTGTCATTTTTGAGGGTCTTTTCCACAAAATTTTTTCAAGCACATCCTAACGTTTTTGGAGTACACTTTGGAATATACTTGCAGCCTTTAATATTCATCTTACAAAGATAAAATATATGTCGAAAAATATATATCGTATATCTATATAATAAGAAAAATCATGCATTGATGCTTCAGTTGCTGCTGACGTTCTTATGGTTGTTGCTTTTGTTCGTGCCGAAATCACGAACGCAACATCTTGTTGTTTCTTGGAATGAATTGTCTTACGAATATTTCTCAGTAACGGCTTGTATTGTTGTTGTTATTAATACGTGTGTAGGTAAAATTTACATTTATGTTATATATGCATATCAGCTGTTTTAATTTTTATCGTTTGTTATTGTTTTTGTTTATCTTCAGCGAGATAAATACAATAAACAATTCAGATGTATTATAGAGATGTGCTGTAGAGCCAGAATGTAGCTAAAAAAATGTTTATTACTACTACGCAGGTTTACATATACAGAGAATGCGCATGGTCATTGTGCTATGAAAACTCTATTGATTCTTTAAATATCATAGTAAATTCGAATTATTTATTGAACTAATTTTAAGTACAAAACTACACATTAAAAATATATTTTGTTTGTTAAAATTTTAAATTAATTTAAGATATACATATAAGCTCTTTACTTGGGAAAAATAAAAAATTCATATTTTTCCGAAATATTTATTTCCATTTGTTAAACCTTAGATTGAAATAAATTTATCAAAAAATATAGCAAACAAAAAACTCTACGTCTACGATAAGATCTGTGTCTTTTGTTTACATAAAATAAGGGTATGTCAAATATCTGGATAACCTTATAATGGCTGCATTCTATCCGAAAGAGCGCTCAGGTAGCGAAGTAGCATAAAGTCATAGCAGAACTATAAGGTAGGGCCGACTCGGAGAGGAATGAAGTAGAAAGCAGAATAAAGCGGGCTAGATGTTAAAATCAGCTGTTCATCTCACGTTTCTTTATGTTCATGTTTCGCAGTCGATTTAAATTTGTACAGTTAAAATTTGTACAGTTTTTTTTTGCCAATTTAAGACTTCTTTCACATTTTAAAGTTGTAATTACACTGTTTTAATAATATTTTCACTCAAACTATCACAAATTTAACACATGCGACCGCACTACTTGCAACTTGGAAACAAACATTTTTCTTAATTTGCAATTCCTTGTAAATTCGTCGTTTTGACAACTTACCAACCTTTTCATTATCCACTATTCGTTGACGCGTGAGGACACTGAGCCTACCGGCCGTACCTTATAATTCTGCCATGCATAAAGTGATACTTTCTGCTGAACTATTTTTTTTTCGAAACGTCAAACGGCAAACAGCTGTTCGGCAATAAATGATTTTTGTCTCAAATTTATTTCTTTTATGTTCTGTGTGCACACGTTTCAAACAAATAGTTTTAACTTTTTTTTTTTTTTTTTTTTTTAATTGAATGTAACTTTATTCATAATTTTTATGTTTAAATAAATTAAAAATAATTTACAATTATTCATTCAAAATTACTACATTATATGTGAAGTTACAAGTTTCCTCAGTCGGATTTAAGTTCCGTGTATAAGAGGAAATAGGAAGTAAAGTTGAAGAAGGAAAAAGTTATAAATAATCAATTAAATTTGTTTTGCAAAAGCTATTTAAATATCACATTAATGAGATCAAAAGAAAAATTTATCTTAAATTAATTATATAAAGCTTTAGTTTATTTTTAAATATATTTATATTACTGGAATTTTTAATTTCTTCAGGAAGAGCTTTATTGCGCTATGTTTTAGGCTATTTAGTTGTTTTGTTGTTCTGGCTTGTGGTACTTCTAAGTTGCGTTTCTGTCGCGTATTATGTTGATGAATTGCGTTTCTTGATGTTAGAGTCATTTTTGTTTTGAGAATGTTGTTTTTAACTTTGTAGATGTATTTACATTTTTCTGCATATATTAGTTGATTGATGTCCATTTGTTTGGTGGTTTGGTACAGGTCTCTTGTAGAGATCGCTAAACTTTTATTAAATAGGACCCTGATGGATTTGTTCATTAGTCTTCCAATTTGCTCAACATGAAATTTGTTGCATTGACTCCAGCTGCAAATGTTGTATCTAATTTTAGAGAGGATATGTCCTGTATATATTAATTTGGCTGCTTTTTCTTGTATTTTGCCGAGCCTTTTCATTGAATGTATTATTGGTAATATGGAATTTTTTATTTCTTTGATGTGGTATTCGTAATTAAGTTTTTCGTCTATGACCATTCCTAGATATTTTGTATGTTGAAGTCTTTGTATTTCTGTGTTGTTGATTTTTACTTTAATATTAATTTCCATGTTGCTATGTGGTCGGAATATAATGTAATTTGTTTTTTGTATATTTATACTCAGTCCATTTCCGCATGCCCATTCATAGTAAATCCTCATATCATGATTTATGGTGTCTTCTAATTCCTTTTCGGTTTTAGCTGTCGTTATAAAGTTTGTATCATCAGCGTAAATGTTATAAGTAGATTTAAATCTGCAGTTTTTAATATTATTAATGTATAGTAGATAGAGTCTTGGTCCAAGAATCGATCCTTGAGGTACACCTATAATACTTATTAGTTCTTCGCTGTATACGCCATCCATTCTTACAACATGAGGTCTGTTTTTTAAATACGTTTCTATTAATTTGTTTGCCACACCTCGTATGCCTATATCATTTAATATATTAAGAAGTTTTACGTGGTCAACAAGATCGAAAGCTTTTGATAGGTCTATAAATGTCGTTGCCACTAATTTTTTTTTCATCTAATGCATCGTATATTTTTTCCATTGTTGCTGATATTGCTGACTCCGTACCGCTTCTCGCTAGGAAACCAAACTGGTTGACATCAAATCCAATTGTACTGTCGATGAAGTTCTCAATTCTAATATCTATTGCCTTTTCAAAGACTATGCTGACTGCATTCAGAACTGAAATGGGCCTGTAGTTTTCACACAATTCTTTTTTTCCTTTTTTATATAAAGGCGATATAATGGCTTTTTTAAGACAGTTTGGAAAATTGCCTGTTATAAGACACTTGTTAACCATATCAGCTAAAAGTTGAGAAATTATTGGCGAAAGTAACTTCAAATCCTTAACCGATACTTCGTCTACTCCTTTCGCTGCATTACTATTAAGGTTTGCAATAATAAGTTGTATTTCATGTTGCGTTATAGGTTTGAGAAATATCGATTTTGGATTGACCGCATTCGATATAATTGTATTTGTTGGTTTGTTTTCCTTTGTTATATTTGACGCCATTTCATTAAAATATTTATTAAAATCGTTTGCAATCTTGGTTTTGTTTATTGTTGACTGCTCTTTGTTACTCGTTAAGGTGGTCGTTGCCTCCTCCTTATTTCTTATTGTTGTGTTAATAATGTTCCATAATTTTCTTGCGTTATTTCCAGATTTTTCTATTTGTTCGTTTATATGTTTCTCTTTGTTGTTTTTTATTAATTTCTCAACATCTCTTTTAACTTTTTTGTATTCCAGCATTTTATTTTGATCATCTGGAGAAGATTTCCAATTTTTGTATAAGTGTTGTCGGAGTTTTAATTTTTTCTTAAGTTCAGCAGTGATCCAATTGTTTCCTCGCGATCTTATTTTGATATACTTGGTACACACATTTTTCGCTTCTTGAATAATTTCTGTTAATTCTTCTATTTCCGTCACAATTCTTTTGTTAATTTCATTTTTAACTACCTCCGCCATTTTGTGATAGTTAATTTTTGGTATGATTTGTTCTTTCATCTGTTGTTTTTTTTGCTTTATTGCTGTTATTGTTGCAGTTGTGTATTTATGATCAGAAATGTCAGTCTCTTCCAATTTGAAATTTATTTTGTGTGTTGAATTAATGTTTGAAATAATGTGATCAATCAGTGTATTTGTGTTGGTTGTCTGCCTTGTAGGTAATATGTTGTTAACAAAAGTAAAACCATGTGTTTGAATTAAATCTGTGTACTTGATGACCGTGTTTGATACTTCTAAAAGATTGATACTTACATCCGCAAAGAAAATACAATTTTTGCTGTTCATTAGTTTTGCTTCCATGAAGTCGATAAACGTATTGCAATTTTCGTTAGGAGCCTTATAAAAAGTGCCAATTGCTAAAGGTTTCTTTAAATTTGTTATTTCGACAATTGTTAAGTTGTATTTCTCTTCTTTCACTATTTCGTTGAAGGCAAAGCAGTTTTTAATAAAAATAGCCGTGCCGCCACCTCGTTTTTCGTTTCTGCAATTATGAATAGATGTGTAATTTGGTATATTGTATGTTTTAATTTCGTTTTCATATAGCCATGTTTCCGCAACTATAATGATGTCTATATTTTTTAAGTTGTTAACCATAATTTCCAAGTCATTAATTTTATTGCGAATGCTGCAGATATTTATATAGAAAATATTAAGGCTTGAATTTTCATTCATCTGAGGTAACTAATTTTATCTTTTTCGCCATTTATTTTAGCCAATTAATTAAGCGTAGTAAATTAACTAAGCAATTTAATAATTTAGTAATTAATAAATTTAATATTTGGTATATTTATTTGTCAAAATAAAGTAAGCGTAAGCCGCTCAACTGAAGTAGTATAAAATATTTCGCTATCTAAGATGGCGACCACTCAGGGAACGTGTTGTGTGAGCACTTTATGCAACATACCATTCAGCCCGAAAGTTGTAACAGCTATGTAGCAAATTTTCCGCTGAATGCAGCCAATGATTGAAACATGATTGTACCTGCTGAACGCAGCCATTTATTTCTGCTTTTTTTGACAGATGCGGGTACAATTTTTGTGAGAGAGGTGAAAAAAACGCTTTCACCTGGTTTTCTTACACCATCGTTTTGCTAAATTGGCAAAACTGGTCACATTCTCATGAACTACCTGCAACAGCTGACGAGTTGTTTACTAAATATGCAAAGCAGATAAAACTAATATTCTTTCTGTTTTCAATACCTATGCAGAATAATTAAAAAGCAAATAAGTCCATAAAACTAAGAAAAAAATGTTAGCATTTATCAAACATTTATTTAAGCTCCAGTTCCTTATCATTCTTGTAGCGGTTTTCTGCGGTATCTACTATCCACAAATTTTGCAGCGGTTGAAGACTACTTCCTTGCAGTATCTGGGAGAATGGTTAAACAAATCCCAGGACTCAATTGATGTTAACTACTCAAGTGATGTTGGTAGTGGAACTGAAGATAAGCTCTTCACCAAGACCGAATTAGCCAAATATAATGGTAAGGATGGTTTGCCGCTGTACTTGGCGCTGCTTGGTTCCATTTATGATGTCACAAAAGGAAGCAAACATTATGGAATTGGTTGCTCATACAATTTCTTCGTTGGTAAGCTAAATCTATGTTTAAATAAATTCAGTAAAAATAAGTCTTTTATGAAGGCCGCGATGCATCGGTTTCATTCATAACTGGAGATTTCGATTACTTTAATGAAGAAACATCGGATGACGTCAACAAATTACAATCTGCTGACCTCTTAAGCTTGGCAAGTTGGAGTGGCTTCTACAGCAAAGAGTACACGTACAAGGGAAAGTTAATTGGACGTTTCTATGACAAAAATGGGGACAAAACTAAATATCACCATCAGTTTGATGCACTCTTGAATCTAGCAAAACTGTATAAAGCAGAAGATGAAAAGTTGCGAGTAGACTACCCAGACTGCAATATTGAGTGGTCTCCTGACACAGGCACAAAGGTATGGTGTACAAAAACAAGTGGTGGCAAAGAAAGAAGCTGGTCAGGATATCCACGAAAACTTTTTCAGTTAGGTGGTAAATCATTTAGGTGCGCCTGCGTACATGAAGAGAATTTGTCAACAACATCCGTAATGATAAAACCATATGACAACTGCCATGAATTGTCTGACACCTGTTACTATCAAGTAGACTAACTTGAATCAATGTTCAATTATCAAATGCTCCAATAAAACTATATCCTGTTAATTTTGTACCTTCCAAAATGCTCTCATCACCGTATATAGTACAAATAACTTATAAATACTTTGATGTAAATCATTGATGGGCATTCTGTCGCCTACGGGCAAAGAGCTTTCTCTGCCACCATTTGATATGGCAGCATGTAAACCTCTTTGCTTGCTAGTGTTAAATGGGCAAATTAATTTAAGTTATAAGATTTCAATTCAAATGTATTAATAATCGTGATACAACCTAAATCTTTTATTTTGCACTCGGAAAAGTCTATAAATCTCGTTATTTAGCATAAAAAAAAGAATTAATTTTACTTACGACCCTCGTGTGAATATTTTTTAAATTTTTATTAATCTTATTTGGGTTTTTTTAGTCCAAAAGAGAAAAAATAAAATATCGGTCTTGAATGGCTTTGAGATAAAAATTGCGAAAGCTTCAATATTCAGTACACATTTTTACGTGTGTGGAAGCTTAACTTACCTGTATATAGAGCTATGTTGTATGATTCCGTTTGGAATTAATTCCATCTAAACTCCAATTCCTTCGAATTAGGAATTAGTAATTGATCATCTCAATTCCTCTGGAATGAATTATGAATTTTTTCAATAGCATTCCTGAGGAATTGATTACCAAAAACAATTCCTATAATATAATTGACGAATTTTGCAATTACATTCGTGAGGAATTGAGATGACCAATTACCAGATCCTAATTCCAAGGAATTGGAATTGAAGTGTGACCAAAATGACAATTACACGTTTTAAGATCACAAATGACGATTTAAAAGCACAAATGACTATAAGCCTGACCAAAAAAATAAATTAGTGCCAGCTCTAAAAAGATTTTTAGCATAAGCTTTGTAGAGGCTACAGCTGCTACTAAATTAAAAACCTCACGCTAAAATGTAATATCAGTTCTTTAGTAAGTATATGTTCATTTTTTCTTTTGTCATCAAGTGTTAACTATTTTTCAGTATAAAACGGGGGGAAAAATGTTGTCTACGTACACTGTTCAATATTTTTAGTACACTGTCGTACACTGCTCATTTTTTTTTGTCTAACAACACTGTTTTACGAAGAAGTGAAATAAAAAGAACAAAGTAAAAAGCTAACGTCTACTGATAGAAAGTTCCAGTAATACAGACCTGCTGGCGGGCTGCTAAAAATTTTGAAATGGATAAGTATGTACCTGATTAAATTATAAACTATATTCGTCATCTCATAATTTAAAAATGAAGATTTTTTAATAAATAAAGATTTTTTATTATTTTTTTAAATCTTTTAAGAACTTTAAATCTTTTTTTTAAATCTTCTAAGAATTGAAATCTTCTGGACTGTGTGACGACTTTAGGACTTACATGACGATTTTTAGGACGGGAAAATTACGATTTTTAGAACCAAATGACGATTTTTTTAAAAACCTTTTGACGATTTTAGGCGAAGAGTTCCTGGTAACTGTTTACAACTTCAAAAATTTTATGTGTGTTGTATGACCCCTTTTACATTGATCAAGACTTGAAGTCAAGTTTTTTTGACGTTCTCTTTTGAACTTGACGAAAGCTTTTACATTGGTCAAGACTTGAATTCAATTTCTTGTCTTCTTTCCTTGTTTTCTTAAAAAATAAAGCGAGATAGGTAGCAAGCAAACTGAAGCAAACTGAATTTTAATAAATTTGCTTTAGCTCCTTGTTCCACTTAAACGACATTTTTGGCTATAAATATATATTATTATTAAAAATATCTACCAAAACCTCATTAAATAACTCACACACAAATTTTAATGCAACTGAAGTCTAACAAACTCACATTGATATGCGAAAAATAAAATAAAAAGTACTGTCAACAACGCGAAAATAACAAAAGGAACACGAAAAAATTGCCGGTACAGCTTTTTTTCCCCTTCCGTCGCTTCCGATGTGCGGCGAATTGCCAACAAACTCTGAAACTTGACTTCAAGTCTTGATCAATGTAAAAGGGGTCTATGTAATTCGCCGATATAGGCCTGTTCCACACAGAGCAATTGAGAACAATGCAACATCAACAAATGTTGCTAGCCCATGCAAGTATACCGGAATCTTCAGATGAAGCAACTTTTTTACAACTAGTTGACAGCACGTTTGCGATAAGTTTTATGCAACACAGCTTGCTGCAATTTATATCAGCGACTTGTGTTTTTCTTGATAATTTGAAACAATTGTGTGGTACTTCAAGTTGAGAAAAGTATCAATTAAATTCCGAAAAGTTGTGTTTCAATGAGCGAGCAATTAATTATAAGCTGCAATGTAAGATCAATGTTGCGTTGTGCGTGACTTGCTCATCTGAAAGCATAGGCTGCAATGTTTGGAATTGCAGTGGCTTGCAACTTTCTAAGCAATTGTGTTGCAGTTGGGTTACTTTCCGTTTCTCCGTGTGGAAAAGGCCTTAGGGTTCTCAATTATTTTAATTTGCCTCTGTTCGCAAGCGCTGATAAAAAGCGCAATGTTGTTTTTTTTCATATGTTTTTCGTTAGCTACTTTAGCACGCCCGTTTTCAAGGAATTGTTCTTGGTCTTTGTTTTTTTTTTTTTTTGAGAATATTGATAGAATAAGATACCAGCAATGGTTTGGCCTATTTTAAAGTGGTCTTTACTTAAGCGTTCTTTCCTTCTAAAATTAGGTCGTTACAAGGCCCAATCTTAAGTAATTAAAAAAATTTTACTAAAATGAAATATGTAGGCTTAAACGCAAATTATTGAACTTCAATATTTTTATGTTTGCCGTAGTTCGCCGAGTTTAGTGTCTTCCAAATTATGAACTTGTGCCCTAATTTGGGCGCTATCACAAACGTAATATTCATTGAAATTAAAAATTAGCTTCGCGGACTCTAGGTCAAAAATTTACACTAAAACTCAAAGTTCTAATTATAAAATTTATTAGTCAATATTTCGACTGCCGTCGAACAATTGTTTTAACGTTTTTATTTTTTTTAAATAAATATATCAATATTATAAATTATTATTAATTGATTCACAAAGTAATAATCTATGGTCATTGAAAATAGGAGATGTGCTAAAAAAATTTTCTATTTTTATATCTTCATTCATAAATTTGCTTGGCATTGACATTATGGCAATTGGCATTTGAGGAAGTTTGAGGAAATTTTGCCTAAAAATTCTCTCACTAATTAAGCATATGTCGCACACATCCTAAGAAGGTGGTACAAAAGGAACTTACTTACTTAGGTGGCCGTAACAAGCCGTGTCCGGGTTTCGGCCGACCTCATCAGCTCTCGCCAGGTACCTCTGCTTTGCGCGCGCCTTCTCCAATCGGATACACGAAGCGCGGTTAGGGCTTCCTCAGCCTGGTCTATCCATCGAAGGCATAGTCTCCCTCGTCGTCGTTGACCAGCGACCCTCGCCTCGAGCACCTTTTTCGCTGGAGCTTCGTCGTCCATACGATGGACATGACCCAGCCAGCGTAGTCGCTGCACGGTTATACGCCGAACTACGTCAATGTCATCGTAGAGCTCATACAGCTCGTGATTCATTCGGATGCGATAGTCATCGCCGTCTCGAACAGGACCAAAGATTTTGCGAAGAACTTTTCTTTCGAACACCCCCAGAGCGGCTGCGTCAGTTTGTTGCTTATTGAGCCCGTAGTAGCAACTTTTAGCAATTATTGTTCTTCGCTTTATCTCCAGGCTTATTTCGTTGTTGGTATTAATGGCGGTGCCAAGGTAAACGAACTCCTTGACTACTTCAAAGTTATAGCTGCCGGATGAAACGTGGGAGTCTAAACGCCGCGCTCCCTTGTTTGTAGACAGCATATACTTTGTTTTACCCTCATTTATCGATAAACCCACTTTGGCTGATTCCTTTTCGATAGCGGCGAAAGCAGCGGCAACATCTCTCTTGGTTCTGCCGACAATATCAATATCATCAGCGTACGGAAGGAGCTGGACACCTTTATAGAAAATGGTGTCATTACGAACCACACCGGCCTTTCGTACGATCCCCTCCATGATGATGTTAAAGAGATCGCAAGACAGTGGATCGCCTTGCCTGAAACCTCTTTCGGTATTGAAGGTTTCGGAGAGGTCATTTCCTACCTTGACGGAGCTGCGTGTGTTGCTCAACGTCATTCTGCAAAGTCTAATCAACTTTGCAGGTATACCGAACTCAGACATTGTTGCGTATAGGCAATCCCTTCTCGAGCTATCGAACGCAGCTTTAAAATCGACAAAGAGATTGTGTGTGCCAATTTGATTTTCGTGGGTTTTCTCCAGGATTTGTCGTAGCGTGAAAATCTGGTCTATGGTGGACTTACCAGGTCGAAAGCCACACTGATAAGGTCCAAAAAGTGTTTTTGTTAAATATGTAAAAAAAATAATAAGTTTATTTGCTTAACCATTTTTTATTTATTTTGTACATGTTTTAGACGTTTGTTTTTTTTTTTTTATTTCATGAAAATTCTTGCAAGTAGAAAATCAGCCAGCAAAAACTTTTCAAAACTGGACTGAAGAGAAAAATTGTACTCTCTTATTTTCTTTCTCACTTGCAAGTTTTTTGGGAAAACAAACGGATTTCTTGTAACAATTTGTAAAATTTGTACAAATTGTTAAAATCTTTTGGGTACGCGAACAGACCTAATATGTAATTTTTTCTTTTCTTCTTTCTTTTTCTTATTTTACTTATAAAGGAAATTCCCAAATGTAATACAATAAAAAAAAGATATGTATTTCTTTAACCCCTCATTGCATATTTTCTTTTTTTTTTTTTGTAAAAGTTGCCACAAGCAAAATATCATCACCACTAATTGGTCTTTTGGGGATTTTTGTTTTGAATTTTTAATGGAAATTTCCATCACAATGCAATGAAGGGTTAATTACAAAAATAAAATTGTAGACATGCCAGGTATTGAACTTGCGACCTGGCAACCGAAAAGCGAAACCGGCCGTTTAGCCAACTAGACTATCTCGGCAAATTTTGGCGCTTTATTTTACTTTTTATATTTATTAATAAAAGTAACCGAAGCAACGTGATCTTAAATTTATTTTCAAAACATAAAAATGAATAAACTGCACGAAAGATGCCACTCGTATTAGAGACTAAAGGGCTGCATGAATGTATTTGATATAATAAAGTTCATCGAGCATTTTATTTTTTTTATAATTTATGAATGTTAATTACATAGGTTTTAACAAAAAAGCTATGTTAGGTAAACAATAATTTTGTTAGGGCAACGAAAGATTTTTGTTATTGAAACGCAAAATTTTGTTATTTTATCAAAAAAATTTTGTAACCCTTTCAAAGCATTTTTGTTATATTGACAAAAAATTTAGAAATTTTACGAAGCATTTTTGAAAAATTTTTATTTTTGTTCTCTTCAATTTAACAAAACTTTTTGTCAAATTTACTATGTGGCATAAAGTTTCCAGCATTTTAACCATATTAAGCTTGTGGGTTTTTTCTTTTTCGAGGTATGTTGAAAATATCTCGAAAAGTACCGACCCTAGAGCCACTGAGTCGGTTGCCAGATCCATGCAATTTTTCGCCTGATCGAATGAACAATGTCTCGACTTTTCCGGATTTTCCGTTCTCCTAGAATAACGATTCTTTTTTCTCACAATATCCCGAATTTTCTCATAAATGGGATTTTATGAAATCGTTTCTTCAAATTTTTAAATTTTTTTTGTCCATATAACAAAAAATCTGGCAAAATACTGGCAAAACACTGGCAAAATACTTTCAACTCTGAATATGCCTAATTACTTACCTAGGAACCTATACATAACCATTAAACTGTTTAATTAAAAGAATTTAAAGCTTTTTA
Organism: Coremacera marginata; assembly: GCA_914767935.1. NCBI lineage: Eukaryota > Metazoa > Arthropoda > Insecta > Diptera > Sciomyzidae > Coremacera > Coremacera marginata. Next base: position 76,286,454 of record OU612046.1, on the reverse strand, counting down.
TATCACATATAAAATTTTATTGTCTTGTTTTCAAGATCGAAAAGTTCTTACAATTAAAAATTTATGTAATTTTGTTAATTTCATTTTCAATTTGAATAATTTTTGGAAAAGCGACATCATATTTTGTTTTTATTTTATAAAAAAATTTTGAATAAATTGGCACACGGCGACACTGTTAGACACTGTATTGACTGTTAGTAGTTAAAATGGGAATAGATTTAAAATAAAGAACAAGTAAAGCTAAATTCTCAAATATTTTGAAGCTCTTAAAGCATTTTATACCTGCAGCAATGTCAGCAAAATTGTATGTATGTTGTAACTGTGTTTATAGAAAAGCTGAGCAGTGTTCGCGGTAAGTCAGAGTACCCTGTTTTAACAAGCAAGCCATTAATAAAAATTATAGTTAAGTTATGCTAATAAAATCAATAAAAACTTACCAAATTTCTTTGCCAGTTAAACAACTTCTTCTCAAACAAAATTCTTTGACCAACGGGTATGTTAGGTATTGCTCGAGAGATTTCTTCTAAATGGATCAGCTTTATAAATTTAAGAGCTTCCACGTCTACTTCACATGCTAGCGAAAAAAGTTAAGCATCTCGCACAAGAATTCTTACAAGTTTTTATAATAAATAAACTTACCTTGCAAAAGAGTGGACAATTGATTTTGCTCCTTTATCTCACAAAAAGCTCCTTTTAACTCCTCACACTTTAAACAATTTTCTAGAAATGTTTCCATTACTTGAAGAAACACACTTTCTGCCCGCGAATGATGGAAACGATATAACAAGCGGAGTTTTTTCAACGATGCTAACTATAAAGTTCCGTTATATTACATTCTTTTTGTGTAAATTAGAGAAAAATTTTTGTTGTGGTTACAAAAATTTTGTAACGATAGAAACTGTTTTTGTTAAATTAACGAACATTTTTGTTAGGATTTGAAATAAATGTTGTAAACTCTTTACTGTGTAAGATCAACGAAAATGTTTGTTAAATTAACTCTAAGAACACTTTGTTAGCGGAACAAAAATTTTTGTTGAATTTACATCCAATGGTGTAAAAAAGCGTCACATTTATTTAATCGCCTTTTGCTAATCGTTGAGCTAACTTGGGGTTGCTTTAACAAAACTTTTGTTATCTCTTCAAAATTTTTTGTAAATTTTTAAAAATATTTTAACAAAATCAATTTTGTTGAGATAACAAAATCTATTGTATTTTTGTATTTTTTGTAAAAATATTTTTGTTCTAGCAACAAAACATTCGTTAAATATACGAAATTTGTGTTATTCTGACGAAAAATTTGCCTATCAAAGCTAACAAAAAATTTCTTTTAAAAAAATTCGTGATTATTTTTTTCGGTGTAGGTTCGTCGTAATCGTGGAAACATAGCATCAATGGTTGTACCATATCTAGTCGTTCCCATTGTTCTTCCAGAAACTAAATCTAAATTAACTTCTTCTTTCAAAAATTGTATCAAGCGCAATCCTTCATCTGTATGATAAAAAATTTCCTTAAATTTTCTATTTAAGATCAATTTGTGGACATATTCTGTATTAAAAGTCCCGTTATGTCATAGCAATAAAATCTAGCTAATTCTAAATCTAGCAAGTTTTATGTACAGTAATTTCCGGATATAAGAACTTAGCAAAATGCTCAAAATTCAAACTCTTTATCCGGGAAAGTCTTTTATGAAAATCCCGGTTAAAAGCAGTTTTGGGGCTTATACGAAAAACCCGTTTAATGAACCATTTTTGTCTTATATAAAAAATTCGCCCTAAGAAAAAACCGCTCTTATAGGAAACTGCATACACACCCTACTCGTATTAATAAAAAAATTATGTTGTAATAACTTTTTAAAATAATATGTATTTATGTAAAAAAAAAGAAATGATAATTTACATATATATATATAAAAATAAATCATCACAACGCTGCCAACTTTATATTTTATTTTATGCGGGGATTTTTGTATGAGTTTTTTCAAATGGTTCACAAATTTGCAACGTTATAAGCGGGGCGATTTTTTAAGCGGGAAATACTTTAAACGGGAATATTCCTATGTATTGCTTATGGAGATTTATCTTCACCTAATTTTGTTAACTTATAAGAGGGGAAATCCATTAACCGGGGGGCTTATATCCAGAAATTATTGTAATTGAAATCGGTTGAAAATTCGTCGACTTATTCAATTTGAAGTATTTCTACTTCACTACAAAATCACTAAAATAACTAGGTTTTGCTTGATCTTATATGCGAAAAACTCAGTTTTGGCAAAGCAGCATGAAAGACAACGATTTTGTGCTGTTTTTAAAAGATCAATGCTTAAAATTTAAATAACTCGACGAATTTTTGACTAATTCAACGAAATAAAGCTTGTTGGATTTATAATTAACCAAGCTTTTATATTATTATCAATTATAATAAAAGCGCATTTTAATAAAAACTACTCGTATGAGCAACGGCTACGTTGCAAATGCACACATATTCAAACCAAGGTTGATTTATAAGGTTGTCGCAGGCAGAGAGTATATATGTAACAGAGAATTTATTTCGCTCTGAAGTTTAACATGACTCCAAATGTAGCAAGCAAATGAAGACTTTGCAGTTTTGTTTTCGAAATTAAATGTGCACAGAAGCAATCTGCGCAGAACAATGTGCGCAGAAGCGCTGCCGATATTTGTGCAGGCGCAGCGATGATTGTTCTTTTAGTTTTTTATATTGAAATTTTTTCCTGCACAATGTTTACGTTTTGGGCTAGACACTTGCTGCTTGAATGAATTTATTTCAATATTTATTTCAACATTTATGCTAGTTCTAGGTATTTGTATATTTGAAAATAAAAAATGATTTTTTCAATATTTCTACAATGAGTATATGAATATTTTTTTTTACGTCAAATAGAAAATTTTTCATTTATCCAATTTATGTTATTTTCGAATAAATTGGATAAATGAATATTTTCATTTTTTCGCTGCTTTTGCTTGCATAGATTTATTTCAATTTCCCAATTAGATATTTGCAAGTTTAAATGTTTTGAATTATCTGAATTTGATCGAATTTATTGTATTGAAAATAATAACATTTTGGAATAAATAACATTTTTTTTTGCCTGGCTCGAAATTAAATGTGCACAGAAGCAATCTGCGCAGAACAATGTGCGCAGAAGCGCTGCCGATATTTGTGCAGGCGCAGCGATGATTGTTCTTTTAGTTTTTTATATTGAAATTTTTTCCTGCACAATGTTTACGTTTTGGGCTAGACACTTGCTGCTTGAATGAATTTATTTCAATATTTATTTCAACATTTATGCTAGTTCTAGGTATTTGTATATTTGAAAATAAAAAATGATTTTTTCAATATTTCTACAATGAGTATATGAATATTTTTTTTTACGTCAAATAGAAAATTTTTCATTTATCCAATTTATGTTATTTTCGAATAAATTGGATAAATGAATATTTTCATTTTTTCGCTGCTTTTGCTTGCATAGATTTATTTCAATTTCCCAATTAGATATTTGCAAGTTTAAATGTTTTGAATTATCTGAATTTGATCGAATTTATTGTATTGAAAATAATAACATTTTGGAATAAATAACATTTTTTTTTGCCTGGCTCGCTTGTTGAATGCATTTATTTCAATATGCCAATGAGATATTTGGCAAGATTCATGTATTTCTATGTAAATTCATTTTTTTGAGTTCAAATAATTTCTTTTATTTTCAATAAATTGGAATAAACAGAATAACTTATAGCAGCGATTTTTACAACAAAAGAAAAAGAATGCGCTACCGCTAGCCAGCTCCGAACCCCGGCATTTTGATTGCAAGGCGAACCCGTTAACCAGTCGACCACAGCTCAACTTAAGAATTTCTTTCTTAATTACAACTTAAATGAAGTTTGATAAAATCGAATACAAATTTTCTTAAACAAATTTAAATAGGCTGAAAAGAACGTGTTGCAAGAAAATGTTTCATTTATATTCATTTACATGTATTAAATACACATTAATTTCAACTTCCCAATTAGATATTTGCAACTTTCAAAGCTTTTGAATTAACTTGCAGGTATTTAATTGACAAATCGAAGCATGCAAAATTAAATCTTACTTAACTTGTTATTTTAGTAAAACACTGCAATGATATTTTGCAGATTTTTTTTGGCATTTTAGAAAAGTACAAATACGCAATCTGCAAGATCGATTGCAGTTGACTGTGCTTCTTATGATAATAGCCATGTCAATGATCTATTGAATGCCAATTATATCGCATCGTTCGTGCTGCTGTTTTAATTGTGATTTTATTGTTTATTGCTATTTTTGATTTGTCTCAAAATGTCACTTAACTGTTTTGTAAAGAGTTGTCCGGGAATGAATACGGAAGGCAAAATCCGGCTGTATGGATTTCCAAAAATCAACCTAACTTATTGTCCAAATGGATAAAAAACTTGGACGTAAAAAATGTCGATGAAATCAACACGAGCAGCCGATTGTGTGCGCGTTACTTTGACGCCTCGTGCCTTGGCTCGAAAGGGTTAAAACTTGGTTCAGTACCAACCCTGTGCTTAGATAAGTAGAGTGAAAATTTTTGATCGCGGGGCTCTATTCCCTAAGTGTGTACGAAATAAATAAATTTTGTAGGTACTCTTTTAAAAAGTAAAAAAATTAATTTTCAATGCTAATCAGAAACTGGATGTGTTCACAATATTCAGTGCGCACTGATTGTTTCACAATTAGAGAATGGGGCCCCGGAACAAGTCTAGTTTAATGAACCTGCTTAAATTTCTGAAAGTTGTTTAGTACAAGGCATGGTAGAATTATAATTGTATCATGCGTACAATGTAGCATTTTTTTCGTAGATTGTAATGGTTTTGACTACTAACCCTCCTGTGTCCCCCCCGTGTCCAAAGCAATCCCTTGAAATTTAGTGGGTTGATTAAAGTAGACTTAAGCCAAATATCTTTCATATCTATCATAATAAAAATAAATAAAAATCATTCCGTGATCATTCTTTTTTCAACCAGAAATGTATTTTTTTAATAGTTATTTTTTCGATCAGAAATGAAAATCATTTTGTGATCGTTTCTGTTCTGTCAGAAATAAAAATTATTTTTTTTTTTTAAATCTTAATCATTTATTGAACAAAATGATAAACTGTTACATTATCATTTATATTGTTTAGTAAGCACTGAAGGCGCTTTTTTCTAAAAACTTAATCTAATTGAAATTATAAAACTAGTGATATTAAATTATATACATTTAAAAAGGAAAAATAACAAAAACCTTAACTGAATTGAAAAAAAAATCGTTAAATGAGAATAGGATAAAAACTTATTTATATATACCTATATGCATATATACAGGGTGAGTCTGTTAGAGAGGTCAATCCGAAAACCGGAGGTTCCTTGGGTCAATACAAGAAAAAAATTGTATGGGAGGGGGAGGGGGTCTATTTTCACCCCCCTCCGAGATAGGAGTAAAATAATGTAAAAAAGTCGAATTTTAAGGTAATATCACTTTTAGCGCAATAACTTTGAAAGTATGATAGCTTCGTAAGATTTAAGTGCAGTTTTGGAAACACAATTTAACAGGTCTAATAAAAAAATAAACAAATTAAAGTTAACTCGTTTGGTAAAAACAATTAAGCTGACCAAACTCAAAAAATAATTTTTTTCACGAAAAAAATTAGTACGAATGCGATTTTCTCTAAAGTTTATCTAAAAAAAAATTCAGTTTATTACGTATTTATGTTCTCTTAAGTGTTCTCTAAAACTTCCGAATACAAAGTTTTTACCTCAGGTCAACAGGTCATCTGTTTTTTGAGTTTTAATTTGTACTTAAAATACCTATGTAAATTACAAAAGCTTACATTGATATGTAAACAATAGAAAAAACAAAAATTGACGTCGTTAGTTTTTGTTTTTCTGTTTTGTTAAAAAAGTTTCATTGCTCAAATTTTCAAAAAAAATGTCAAGTGCAATATAATTGTTTATATTGTAATGTGAACTATAAAATTTAATAAAATAATCCCCTGAAGAAGGAAGGAAATACTTCCGAAACGTCGGGAAAATTGAAATAAATTATTTAAAAATTTAATTCAAAAAAAAAAAACCACTTGACCAAAAAGAATTTAAAGAATTGGTCAAAATATTACTTCTTAAAAATTTACTTTGCAGTGTAATGTTTTTGTTGTAAAATTTTCAGTTGATTTTAAAACTAACGCTACTATTATAGTAAACAACAATAAATTAGAGTGTTATAACGGTTTTAAAAAATATCGGCATTCAACTCTCTTTTATTGTTGTTTACTATAATAGTAGCGTTAGTTTTAAAATCAACTGAAAATTTTACAACAAAAACATTACACTGCAAAGTAAATTTTTGTTTTTTCTATTGTTTACATATCAATGTAAGCTTTTGTAATTTACATAGGTATTTTAAGCACAAATTAAAACTCAAAAAACAGATGACCTGTTGACCTGAGGTAAAAACTTTGTATTCGGAAGTTTTAGAGAACACTTAAGAGAAGATAAATACGTAATAAACTGAATTTTTTTTTTAGATAAACTTTAGAGAAAATCGCATTCGTACTAATTTTTTTCGTGAAAAAAATTATTTTTTGAGTTTGGTCAGCTTAATTGTTTTTACCAAACGAGTTAACTTTAATTTGTTTATTTTTTTATTAGACCTGTTAAATTGTGTTTCCAAAACTGCACTTAAATCTTACGAAGCTATCATACTTTCAAAGTTATTGCGCTAAAAGTGATATTACCTTAAAATTCGACTTTTTTACATTATTTTACTCCTATCTCGGAGGGGGGTGAAAATAGACCCCCCCCTCCCATACAATTTTTTCTTGTATTGACCCAAGGAACCTCCGGTTTTCGGATTGACCTCTCTAACAGACTCACCCTGTATATACAGAAATTACATTTGGTTTACATTATAAACTAAAGTATTACTATTCGAATACGCTTGGTGGAATAAAAGAAGCTTGTGGTCCGTAAATAAAGTACCATTTCGAAAAGAACGAAATATGTCAGAGAGACAAGAATATTTACCAGAATAATCAAAATCAAGTAAAGAATTAAATTTAGTAATACTATTATTATTTAAACATTTTTCAAAAAACCTAATACTGTTTTTAACAACAAAATTATCTATCGTAGAACATTTTGCTTTTATACATTGTTTTTATACTTAAAAGAACTATTATTTCTGTAAAAATTTGCAGCACTTCGAAGAATGCCACGTTCAAAAAGTCTTAAAATTTCCATTTGGTGAGATGATAAATTTGGAATTTTGCACCAAATACATGAAGCGTATGTCAAAACTGGCCTGATATAAGCTTTGTATAAATTTACTTTGATATGTGTTTGAATAAATTTAGAACGAAGGAGTCTATTTAGGGCAAATTTTGATTTTCTAGCTTTAACAACAATAGTTTTAAAGTGGTGAATAAATTTATTATTTCTGTGCATAAATAAGCCAAGAAATCTTATATTATGTTTAGATTCAATATCATGACCGTTAAGTGAGATTTTCATGTTTTTACAAGTTCTTCTGAGCTTACTTGTAGTATCCTGAACAGAACCAACAAATTAATTTCCATTTTTGAAAATATGAAACTAATTTCGCAATGTAAATATTAATTTTGTTTTGTGCGTTTCCAGCATCATTGTGAGTAAGAAAAAAAGACGTATCGTCAGCATACTGAATTGTTTGAACATGTTCATCAGGTGGCAAATCATAGAGATATAAATTAAATAAAATAGGAGAGCAAACAGAGCCTTGAGGAGTTCCAGAAGGCATATTTGCAATACAAGAGTAGTGATTACCGAATCTAACAGCAAAAGAACGATTTGATAAAAAACTTTTGATAACTTTAATTAGAAATATTGGAAAACCGAGTTTACCAAGCTTATAAATTAGGCCATCATGCCATATTTTTTATCAACAAACAATAAAATCACAATTAAAAGAGCAGCACGAACGATGCGATATAATTGTCATTCAATAGATCATTGACATGGCTATTATCATAAGAAGTACAGTCAACTGCAATCGATCTTGCAGATTGCATATTTGTACTTTTCTAAAATGCCAAAAAATCTACAAAATATCATTGCAGTGGCTTACTCAAATAACAAGTTAAGTAAGATTTAATTTTGCATACTTCAATTTGTCAATTAAATACCTGCAAGTTAATTCAAAAGCTTTGAAAGTTGCAAATATCTAATTGGGAAGTTGAAATTAATGTGTATTTAATACATGTAAATGAATATAAATGAAACATTTTCTTGCAACACGTTCTTTTCAGCCTATTAAAATTTGTTTAAGAAAATTTGTATTCGATTTTATCAAACTTCATTTAAGTTGTAATTAAGAAAGAAATTCTTAAGTTGAGCTGTTGTCGACTGGTTAACGTGTTCGCCTTGCAATCAAAATGCCGGGGTTCGGAGCTGGCTAGCGGTAGCGCATTCTTTTTCTTTTGTTGTAAAAATCGCTGCTATAAGTTATTCTGTTTATTCCAATTTATTGAAAATAACAGAAATTATTTGAACTCAAAAAAATGAATTTACATAGAAATACCTGAATCTTGCCAAATATCTAATTGGCATATTGAAATAAATGCATGCAACAAGCAAGCCAGGCAAAAAAAAATATTATTTATTCCAAAATGTTATTATTTTCAATACAATAAATTCGATCAAATTCAGATAATTCAAAACATTTCATATTTTTATACTTCAACTTTTCAATTCAATACATGCAAGTTGATTGAAAACCTTTTAAACTTGCAAATATCTAATTGGGAAATTGAAATAAATCTATGCAAGCAAAAGCAGCTAAAAAATGAAAAAATTCATTTATCCAATTTATTTGAAAATAACATAAATTGGATAAATGAAAAATTTTCTATTTGACGTAAAAAAAAATATTCATATACTCATTGTAGAAATATTGAAAAAATTATTGAAATATTAAAAAAATCATTTTTTATTTTCAAATATACAAATACCTAGAACTAGCATAAATGTTGGCATATTGAAATAAATTCATTCAAGCAGCAAGTGTCTAGCCCAAAACGCAAACATTGTGCAGGAAAAAATTTCAATATAAAAAACCAAAAGAACAATCATCGCTGCGCCTGCATAAATATCGGCAGCGCTTCTGCGCACATTGTTCTGCGCAGATTGCTTCTGCGCACATTTAATTTCGAAAACAAAACTGCAAAGTCTTCATTTGCTTGCTACTTTTGGAGTCATGTTAAACTTCAGAGCGAAATAAATTCTCTGTTATATATATACTCTCTGGTCGCAGGGCTGATCGCACTCTCTTCTCAGTACCCATAATTGTCAAAACCATGGCAGAATTATAAGGTAGGGTCGACTCGGAGAGGAATGGAGTAGAAAGCAGAATAAAGCTACATTGGTGTCAAAATCAGCTGTTCGTCGCGAATTTCTTTATGCTCACCTTTCGCAGTTGTTTTTAGATTAAAATTGTTACAGGTTTTTTTTGCAATTTTAACACTTCTTTCACATTTTATAGTTTTTGTTACACTTTAATTATAATATTTTCACTCAAATTAGCACAAATTTAACACCCGCGACCGCACTGTTTGCAACTTGGAAACATAAAATATTTTCTTCATTTGCAATTTCTACGAAATTCGTCGTTTTGACATATATGTTGCTTCTCATTATCCACTCTTCGGTGACGCGTGAGAGCACTCAGCGAAGCGGCCCTACCTTATCATTGTATCATGGTCAAAACCAGCCAATTTTGCGAATGACTACGAAAGAAAAACGTATGATAAAGGAGAGCACTTGTAGATTTTCTACGAGCTGTCAACTTCGATTTTACAATCATGGGTACTCGCTCTCTCCCTTGCGACAACCTTATAAATCAACCTTGATTCAAACACAATTTCTTTGTTGTACTAGCTAGCTGAACATATGTTAAAAAGAGAAGAGTAGAGAGTAACAACGAGTTTATTGAAACTCTCTCTGCTGTGTGTATGTATTTTGTTGGTATTACTTCGTTGTTGGTATTTCTCTGCTGTGAGTATGTATTTTGTGTGTATAACTTTGACTGCGTAACGCTTGATTTTTTAGATAACGCTCGATTTCACTCGCCATCGCAATCGATTCTAAAGGAGTAAACTCCAAAAAAATTAAATAGATCCACACCTCATTTGAAAGCTTATATTAAGAGGGTTTTAATACTATAAAAATGTGTGCAGGTGGACGCAAAATGCGGCCAAAGTGGTTTTTTTAAATAACTTCACCATTTCTTAACCGATCCTGAAGAAAGTATGTCGTTGGATAAGGTCAACAATTTTTTCTTACAACTTTTTTTACTCCGACTCCATCTTTGACTATATATTTCAACTTTTCGTTTTATTTCCTCAGTACCCTTAAAACTTTAATTACCATTTTTTAAAAAAATAAATTTTCAAAAAATTTTCAAAAAATAAAAAATTCATGAGCACTCGCGTGGCTGGCTATGCGAAAATCCTCGCAGCTCGGCAAACGCAGTCAATGAATATATGGAAGTTTTATATCCCAGACATAAAATTCACTTGCGATTCATATACGACAATGATTGATTGTGATAAAGTTCGTAGTTTGTAAGGTTCTGTAGTTTAATTCTACAGAAACTATTGTTTTTCCAGGTAAATAACGACCATTATATAAAGTTAAGAACAACTAAATATCATACAATTTTTTGGAGCTTTTCCTTGCCACTCGCAGAATACTGACCGCTTCGTAAAAGCTGTAAGTCAGTCCTGCAAAGCGGACAAGTACATGAAGTTGGAATCACGTCAAAATTTAATATAATAACAATAACGACTTTTTGACAACAATTTTAGCAAAAAGTGTTTCTACTAATAGAAAAAAATTTAATTTTTAGAGGTCAATAAGAGTAATAAAAGATAATATATATGTTGCAAACAAGAAATTTACTTTTTTTGCAGATTTCTTAAGTCAATTTCTGACGTTCTTTCATTTTCAATATAGTTTCTTGGTATAAGTATAATGATTTTTCTAGTAAAGCTTTATTTTCTAAAAATATATAATGAAAATTTGGGGGGTAATAATATGAGATAAATATCTAAATATAATGCCTAGTCCCACTTTGATATAATTAAGTACGAAAATTCTCCAAATCAAGGGATAGAGATAGTTTGTTTTCAGCACTAAAAATAATTTGTTTGCTCGTGTGTGAGGTTGTGTGCTTTTTCTTTTAGTTGCTGCTTTGCTTGGTGGTTTTTTTTATGCAATAAGTTTCTGGCTAAACAACTGGAGGGATTTTGTTGAAATTTAGTATGAAGATCCTCCCGGTTCAAAAATACAAGATAGGCTATAAGAAGTTTCAAATAGTTTCGATAGAGGGCGCTTAAAGAAATAAAATATATATATATGTTGCTCAATAACGCCTAACGACTGAGCCGATTGTGAAAAAATTTGATATAAAAATTAAACCAAACGAAGCTGAACCGAAGACTCATGAACAAGACCGGAGATGAACGAAATCATTTCGAAGGCGAACAAAGATGCACAGAATTCTAAAGACCAAAAATTAAAATAAACTTGGACGAAAATTAAATTTGCTGTAACTTTTTTCCCTACGAATGAAATTAAAAAGTTTCTTTACAAAAGATTTTACTTGATTTTTTATGAACTTTTATTTTCTATTTCAAAAGGGAATTAAAGTTTTAAGGGGGAATTTGTTGTATTTAACTGAGGAAATAAAACAAAAAGTTTAAATGTATAGTAAAAGATGGTGTCGGAGTTGAAAAAGTTGTAAGAACGAATTGTTTACCTTATTGAGACCTGTCCAACTACATACTTTCTTTAGGATCGTTTAAGAAATGGTGAAGTTATTTAAAATAACCATTTTCGCCACATTTTGCGACCACCTACAAAATACATGTTTATAGTACTAAGACCCTCTTAATATTAGCTTTCAAATGAGGTGTGGGTCTGTTTAATTTTCTTTTCATAAGGGGTGACCCACCGTAATATGTATATACCTTAAACGCTCATAGCTAAACAATCAAATCGCTATATAAAAAAAGTTTAACTTAATACCTTTCCAACAAGATTAATTTCACGTTAATCCAATGAAAAATGTGTTTTTTTACAGCGTTTTTCACAAAATGTGTTTTTAAAAATAGCATAAAATTCGATTTTTGAAGGTGAATAAGAGTTATAATAATACATAATGTTAAAAAAATTCTTGTGCCAAAATGTTGGTATGGGTAAAAGTAGCTTATCTTTTTAGCATATTTGGGTATGCGTTCTGTAAAAAATAAAAAGTTATAAGCAAAAAACATGTTTGTTTTACCAGAAAGGACCTTCAGGAGAATCAAAAACGCTCCGTGGAATTTTTTCCGATTTGAAAAAAAAGTATACAGAAATCGTTTTTATGAGTTCCTCTAACTTTTGAGGCGGTGAACGGTGGAATCTAAATTTTGATCCGGTCTAATGTACATGATTTTAGGAGAAAAATATTTTTTTTTTATTATTGAATACTTGATTTAAGTAATAAAAAGGTTTTTATAAATATCTGCAGTAGTTCTTTTTAATCAGCCTTTCAAAATCGCCTTTAAAAACACACCTCAACCCGGAACAGTAGCCTTAGTATATTTAGAAAATTATTGTAGGCATTGGCCGTCTTAAAAATTAAACTCAATTTTTAATTTTTGTTTTTATTTATCGATATTTCGACTAAAACTGTTCGTCATCATCAGGACCTATGAAAAAATATATGCAGGACATTATTTAACACAATAAAAACAATGAAAAAATGAATCACAATTGAAGATTAAAAAATTATTTTTACAAGTTACACTTAACAAAAATGTACCTAGTACTTGTTTAAAAGAGTTACTTTCGTCAACTAATGTTTTGTCTAGTTAAATGTGTATAAATATGAGCACAGTTATCAGTGTCCGTTATATAGTTGTCTCCTTTGTATGGGTGTATTGATTATGTGGATCATCTCTATGGTGCGTCTTTGTTTGTGAATGTTCTTTTGTTATAGAATCTTTGTTTCTTCAAATTCCGGAAAGTGGCCCACTTCACGCAATGGGCCGCAAGTGCTGTTTTATTGTCATTCTTGTTGCTTATGCCTGATCTGTTCGATGGTACTCTTGTTTTTAGCTTTGATTTTGTCGTCCCAACATATACTTGTCCGTTGGCCCGTACAATGGCCCCGTCTCCTTTACATGCAGCTTTATAGATCAGGTTTGATTTGTCCATGTCGTCAATTTTTGATTTTGTGTTACTGTAGATATTTCTCAAGGTGTTGTATGATTTTGGCGCAAGTTGAAAATTGTGGATGGAGCCTTAGCAGGGTACCCCGCGGCCATATTGAAGTATATTCGAAGTGTCTAGCCACGACATACACGATGACATTCAGTTTTATATATTAACGAAAGTTTTCTTATTTCGATGACGCCACTTTGTATGGAAGGTAGGCGTGGTTTTGCTCCGATTTTACCATATATCATAGCGATGGTTCATATTATATATCAAAGCTAATGTGCAAAATTTCAAGACATTTCATTAATTTTTGTGGATTTTTTAGAGATTTTACGTTTAAAATAAAGCCAATTGGTATGGGAGGTAGGCGTGGTTTTCATTAGATTTTTTCAAATATCATAGTGGTGGTCGATTTTATATATCAAATGCAAAATTTCAAGACATTTCTTTAATTTGAGCAGATTTTTAAGAGATTTTACTTTTAAAATATAGCCACTTTGTATGGGAGGTAGGCGGTTTTCATCCGAATTTCCAAATTTCATAGCCAGAATTAAGACTGAAAAGCAAAGCTCACCACCCAAATTTCAAGGCATTTCTTTAATATTTGTGGATTTTAAAGAGATTTTACGGTTAATAAAAAGTCACTTTGTGTGGGAGGTAGGCGTGGTTTTCATCCGGTTTGGCCCATTTTTGAACATAATCTTCCTTTTTTAAAAATAAACTTATATTTTGAATATCATCGCGATATCCTTAAAATTGCGGCTGTAATCGTGTCGACAGACGGACAGACAGACGGACACGCGGAAATCGACTCAGGTGATGATGCTTACCAAAAATATATATATTTTTCTATACCTGCCACACCTTCTTCTAGGCGTTACAAACGGAATGACAAAGTTAATATACCCCTTACGCAGTACGCGTTAAGGTATAAATATGTCCACTCTACCTAATATCAGTACTACTACATACGGCCGCAGGTTTCGTTTTTAAAATAATAAAAAAACCCTGAAGATGTCAACAAAAAATTGACGAAACGTCGGGGAAAAAAGTGAATTTTGTGTTTAAATTATGAAAATTGCAGTTACAAAATTATTGGTCTAATACATCCACTAGACAACAGTTAAGAATAAAAGTCGGGACAAGCAAATATATAAAATTTATATAATTTTCAAAAATAATCCGAAAATATGTCACATTTTTTGCACATCTTTATTGTTTTCTGTTGACTTACAATTAGAAGAATGTATGCCATTAATCAAAAAATGTATTAAGCCTAAAATTATACAGGAAAAAACTCAGTACCATTTGACGAATTTATATTGCACATTTGAATGCATTACAAGTTTATTACAATATTACTCAATTACAAATTAAGATTGTTTTGTATTAATACGGTAATAACATTGTTATTTTGAGGGTTTTATTAAAAAATTGTTGAGGAATTTGAAAATATTTTGTTGGCAAAACTGATTATTTGCGGTCTAGCTGATTATCAAGCGCATTTTAAGACATGCTCACTAGTTCTAACAACATAGAAAACAGTTCTCATATGCTGCAGATCTCACACGAGATAGCTAACAACTTAAACCTTTGCTGTATGGTAGCACATAAGAATATTTCAGTTTAATACAAAGTTTACAAGTTTCATCAAAAGGTGCTGGTATATAGATATTATCACATAAGGCAAAATACATCAAGTAATACTCAAAACATTGAAATCACCCACCAAAAAAACAAATCCATCTACTTAATTTCTTAACTTTAGGGACCTTAAGTGTTTCTTCTCGAAGGGACTAACAAACCTCACCTCGTCACAAATTTCATGGTCATGAAATCAACTTCAAATCCAAATCTTCCAATTTTATCTGATTCAGTTTTTTTCTTCAAGTACAAGAAACCCGACATAAAAATAATTTTTTTCTAAACTTTCCGTTTACTATTTGATTGATATCACAAAAAATTATTTATTTGAATTTGCTGTCTAAATTAACAAAAACATTTTTTTCTCTTTTAGTCCTTATTTAACTGCGTATTTTTTGTTAATTATTGATTACAAATGGAAAAACCAACGAATAAGGTAGAACCCAGTATTTATGAAAATACTTTTGTAAGTGAAAATTGATTATTTTGCAGAGTAATGAATCGACAATATCCACAACTGGCACTACTGGCACGCCCCCATTTTCAGATACCATGGACAATAACGTAAAGTACATGAAGTAAGTAAAATTCTGAAGCTCATGTTCCTTCACTTTTATGCGAAACTTTCACATATCGAAAACCATTATATTTCAGCTTAAATTTTATTGATAATTCGGAGTCTTCTAGTCAAGCCAAAGAAGCTGCGCAGGAGTTCAAAACATGTAAGATTGTCAAACATGTAATGGAATAAGCGTTCTTTAAGAGTTTTGGAAATTAATCTAGTCCAATATATTCCTTGCTTGCTTTTTATCCAAAACAGCCAACTTCGAACATCCGAAAATTACGAAACCACCTCCTAGCAAGATTCGTCCTTCAAATCTGCCATACACAGGTAAAATGGAACCGTTACGGAACAAGGGCGAGCCGAATCTGCAAGAGAAATCTCTATTGGAAATGGGTTTTAAATGTACCGAAATCGAAGGTTGGGAAAACATAGTGCAACCGCCCAAGGAGAATCTCTACAAACTTCTCAAGAATATGATCGACAATCACATCAAACCAAATGTGCAGATACGCATTGGGGGCGTAACCTTCAATTGTCATATGATGGTGCTTCAATGCTACTCTGACTTCTTTATGGAGTGCAACAACGAGGTGCTCATACAACTTCCGGAGGAAAAGATAACACCCGGAGCTTTTATGATGGTCTATGATTGGATGCTTGCCGAGGAACCACTCGTGCAACGTGAAGGAATTCTAGAACTCTTCAATGCAGCCAATTTCTTGCGCATTAAAGATTTGGTCAATCAGTGTTGGTTATGCCTGGACGATGATGTACGTTTCCGGGAGGATACCGCATTTTTACTCTATTTAGAAGCACGCAATTATGGCCTAGAGAGTTTGGAACAACTGATGCTGACGCGAATTTGTAAATTCTTTCTGACTTTAGTTTCGTCCAAGGAGTTCTTGCAGTTGAATGCAAAGGAAATCTGTACCTTGTTGAGTTCAAATACGATAGGAGTTAATTCTGAAATTGAGGTTGGTCAGATGGTTCACTTTCGATCCATGACACTAACAATATTTTTCTATTAGATTTTCATGTCTGTTGTTCGGTGGTTGAGTAAAAATTGGACAGAACGTGAACCCTCCATGTTGAGAGTTATTAAGTGCGTACGTTTTAGTCTGATGCCTCCCTGGTTCCTAGTTACACTCAATAAGAACACAGACTGTATCGAAATCGATAGGATTGTCAGTCACCCCGAAGTAAAAAAGATGATAAATGACGGAATTTCGTAAGTAGTCACTTTTATGCTGCTATTCCTCTTCAACACTTAACTTTCATTTTATTTGCAGCTTCACTACGACTCAACTCTACTACGGCGAGAGTCGCGAAGAGTTTCTTCACTTTCTCGAACGGTATCAGCTAGTAGCGCCAATGCAACGCCAATGGGTCTTTGACAAGGAATGCAGCTACCATCATCGTCTCGAGTGCCCCAATATGCAGTATGTCACATACAAATCATTTTTGGAGTACTTGGAGATGATTCAAACCATTGGCAAGAACTACTGGCGCACACTGGAAATGGCCAAAGGCATTGAGAAGACTCTACAGTGCTGCGTGCGTACTGACTGTCGCAAAACAAATGAGCAAAATTTAGTATGTTGATGTTTTTTCTATAAAATAAAATACACTTTAAAATTCTATCGAAATTAATTAAATTTCTATTGTAATTGCAATTTGGTATTAAATTAATTGTGATTTGATAAATAATAAAAAAAAAATATCCCAGACTGTTGTATTATGGAGTAAAATATAAGAACAAATGTTTTTTTTTGTTACTTTGCAGGCGTCAGTGTATACGAAAAAGGGTCAAGATCAAGGTATCCAGGTTGAAGTTTGTGTAAGATCACACAAGGGACACGTAAAAGGTAAGATTCTTTGCACACACCAGTGCTTGCCGTTATGTATGAAAAGTAGGCTATTCACAAATTATGCTATTTTAAACGTATATAAACAAAGCGTATTTATAGCATTTGTTATTTTGAAACTGAGCACCTCAGTACGTGTTTGCCGTATTCAATGATTTTGCAACGCTGTAATATATGCTGTAGGTAGAGCATACAAATACGAGACAAAAAACACGTTCAAGGGCTTCTTTTATTTACGTGTTTACGTAAGTTAGTGTAAAAATAACAAATCGTAAATCAAACAGGCCTGCGTACTTAACTGTGAATAGACTCAATATTAATCGACATAATATGACATTAACGTATAAGTTCAAATGTCATTTTCTGTATGTGGTGATTATTTTCTGTAACACCTATTTGACATATTTGATGTTGACGAAACTAAATTTAAATCTTAGTTAAAATATGTATATATATATATATAACATGATGATATATATCATATTATACACATCGATATACACCCGTCAGTAGCTCGGTTCTGTAATTTTTGCGACAAATAGTTACTTTCCCTGACGTCACACGGTTTCGTTCCAAAATACTCACTTTTGCGAAAACTAGTGTTTCTGAAACTGATAAGTGAGTAAATAAGGTACGTGATAAAAAAGATACACTAATGGAAGGGAACATATGGAATTGTAACAAATATCAGGGCACTTTGCTTACAATTCTATGTGCGCTGATTTAGCTAATTAAAATAAATAAATATCTATTATGCTGTCCTTTTAATTATGGATATTTAAATTTTAATACATGCTTTTGTTTGCTTGTAACAAATAATATAAGTAATAATTTAATTAATAATAATTTTTAACTGTTTGACACTTAGTGATGTTTATATTAAATAAGCAAACTCGCTACACGCTGAAAAATAATAGGCCATAATTTGCAGGAAGTATAATATGTTTCTACATGTTTCTTGGAAACAAGTAATCATAATTGGCTCCACATATAATATGATTAATTAATGTAATTTTTCTTTATATATATATTAGCATCTTAACATTATTTAATTGTACCTTAGCACTTGTTGTTTAAATTTAAAAACAATATAATTTGTTTTAAAGAAAATATGTTTTCATATAAATATATTGTAATTATAAATGGACTGAGAACACTTTTAGTCTATAACTATTTGTTTGCTTGGAAATATAATTTAGTCAAGAATAACATTAAATACTCACGGACAAATATATATTAATTGTGGAATACATATTTTAATTTCAGTTAAGCAACTATTTTCAGAACGATAATTAAGAACAACATAATATATTTACCGATGATTACACTATATTTACTTGGAAACATATTTCACCCACTTTGCCAGCGAAGCGCCCGCTCTATCAGCAAATTTGCTTCAAAACTCACCTATTCTTACTGCTGAACTGCCTTATTTTTCTTTTATTTTGTTTTTTATTTTATTAATTTGGAAACACAAACACTTTTAATTTAAATAAACATTTTCAGAAACACTTTCCACAAGAGCTAAACTTTTCAACACGTTTGGCGCGGCTGCTTGAAACTTAAAATGACGCCAAGACTTGGCAACTGTTAAAAGCAGGCGCATAAAGCACCAAGGTTTCCGCTATTTTTCGTGCAAGTGCAAAAGAAACAGATATATGTATGTCTAGGCGAAACACATAAAATAAAGAAGTTCTGTTTGTTTTACATTTGCAGAGTTCTGTTATTTTTGAGACCAGTGAGAACAGTGATGCAAATATATTTTTGTGCTGTCTTCAATTTCGGGCTTTTTTGGTCAAGTGGTTTTTTTTGAATTAAATTTTTAAATAATTTCTTTCAATTTTCCCGACGTTTCGGAAGTATTTCCTTCCTTCTTCAGGGGATTATTTTATTAAATCTAAAACATTAAACAATTAATTTATTATTTGAATTATAAAAAACATTAAATATATAAATACACATTACTTTATAATTCACATTACAATATAAACGATTATATTGCACTTGACATTTTTTTGAAAATTTAAGCAATGAAAATTTTTTAAACAAAACAGAAAAACAAAAACTAACGACTAAACTTTGTAACGAAGAGACAAAAAGTAAACATTATCAGCTGGTCAAGTTTTTAAAGCTGTGGTATACACCGAGCTGATGTTGTCGTTGTCCTCTTTGGTATTCATAGTTGTTGCTTTCTTCTGAATATGCAGAGACTCCAACAAATATCGTCTAACTTCTCTTCTCTCCTTGTCAATTACTCTTACGTCGTCGAAATTAGCTGTGTGTCCACTTTCTACAATGTGTTGTGCTAGTGCTGTAGTTTGCTTCTCTTTTTTCAGATCTGCTTTGTGCTCGTTAAGTCTCACTCCTAGCGCTCTTTTGGTCGTTCCAATGTATACAAGATTGCAAGCCTCTTCATCTTTGCCGTTGCATGCGATTTCATATACTACATCTTGTTGATTCTCCTTTTCAATTTTTGTTTTGGTGTTAGTGAATAAATGTTTTAAAGTTTTGTTTGGTTTGTGTGCAAAAGAGAAGTTTTGTTGTTTTATTGTTCTGTGTAGGTTTCTGCTGTCTGTCAAGTTTGGTATATATGTGACTCCAAAGAACTGAGTAGGGTTGCCATCAGTTTGTATTGGTCTATTTTTATTAATATTTGGGTATTTTTGTTTTTCTAAAAATATTTTTATGAGGTTGTTTATTGTTTTAATTGGAAAATTATTTTTGTATAGAGTGCTTTTAATTTGGTTTATGTTTTCATTTTTAAAACGGTCGTCACTTATTGTCAGGACTTTATTTATAAAATTTTTGGCCATATTCATTTTTTGTATAGTTGGTTGCGTTGATAGGTAGTTCATCATTCTACCCGATGAAGATGGTTTTGCGTACCAGTTAAAAATTATTTTATTGTTTTCCCTGTAGAGTCTCACGTCTAAATATGGTATGTTTCCATTTTTCTCTATTTCTAATGTAAATTGTAGTTTTTCGTGGTATGAATTCAAGGTTTGGAGAATTATATTCTGGTCATTTTTATTAATAATCGCGAAGATGTCGTCGACATATTTTGTTATGCATTTAATTTTTATATTTTGTTGTAATAAATCCTTCATCGATTGGTCCAGGAGGTCATCTAATATTATGTCCGCAATTGTAGGTGACAATGGGTTACCCATTGGCATACCAAACGTCTGGTTGTATAACTTCTTGTCATACATAAAATAATTGTTTTTGTTTAGGCAAAAGTCCAGAATTTCTAAAAATTTGTTCTTGGGGATTTTCGTATTTTTTTCAATTATTTCCCATTTCCCCATGATTGTCCGTATGGCTAGATATATCGGAATATTTGTAAAAAGTGATACCACGTCAAAGGATACAAGAATTTCGTCATCATTTAGGTTTGTGTTTGCTAATCTTTGTTTTAGTTCGAAGGCATTTTTTATGTTGTATTTGTCGGATATTATATTTTTCAAAATGTGTCCAATATGTTTAGCTAACTTATAGCATGGTACATTGGTTGACGAAGAAATGGGGCGGAGAGGTAGACCAGGCTTGTGTGTTTTTGGGAGCCCGTATAATCTTGGCGCTTGTGCTGCTGGGCAATAGAGTTGAATTTTTTCTTTGAAATCAATGTAGTTTCTCTTGAAAAGGTCATTAACAATGTTATTGTTTGTTCTTGTTAGTTTAAGTGTTGGGTCAGCTCTCATTGTTTTATACGTTGTTTTGTCTTCCAGTAGTTTTTCCATTTTTTCTTTATATTCTTCTGTGTGCATTATGACTGTGGTTTTGTTTTTGTCTGCTTTTGTAATAATTATTTCATCCTTGTAGTTATTAATAAACTTCTTCGTTTTTTCATGTATATTTAAAATAAGTTTTTCTTGAGTTGTGTTCTTAATTTTTCTTTTGTGTTCTATAATGTTTTGTGAAAATTTAGTTCTGGCAATATCCTTCTCTTTGTCGTCTTTAATTTTTTGGATACTTTGTTCCATGTCCGCAATTATTTGTATTGGTGTTAAATTTTTCCTATTAACGGGTAAGGCAAACTTGTCACCAAGAGATAACATCCATTTTATTTCCTCTGGGAAAGAGATTTCTGTCCGATTGTCGAACCAGTCTTCGTTGATGGCAATTTTTTGATTTTTCAGTTGTTTGTCCTTAAGCGTTTGAATTTTTGAAGAATGTGTTTTTTTAATGGTTGTTTCTATGTACTTGTACATATACTGTTGAGTGGTTGTGAATTTCTTGTATTCTCCTTCATCAAGTGTCCTCTTGATCTGACTGTCCATGTGAAAAATATTTTTTTGTATTCCTTTGATCACAATGTGTGTTTCTTTTATCTCTAAGTTAAGTATTTTTTTGTGAAAGTTATATGTAGTTTTTTTTATAGCGTTGGCAATCTTGTTCGATCTCTCAACTTTGTCTAATTGTGCGGTTGTGTTAGTGAGATGTTTTGGAACAATTCCATACTCTCTACACGTCAGTAAAAATTTCAGTCTCTCCTTTTGTCGTATCAGTTTGTCGTTTTGCTTGCAGTAGTGTTTTAATATTATACATACTTCCTCGCCATATTTTGCTTTAATGTTGTGAAAAAATTGTTGCTTCATGTTTATAGATTTGATAAAACGTTGTCCTTGTAGAAAACTCGGCTGGCTATAATTCAAATAATAAATTAATTGTTTAATGTTTTAGATTTAATAAAATAATCCCCTGAAGAAGGAAGGAAATACTTCCGAAACGTCGGGAAAATTGAAAGAAATTATTTAAAAATTTAATTCAAAAAAAACCACTTGACCAAAAAAGCCCGAAATTGAAGACAGCACAGGATATTAAAAGAATTGGTCAAAATATTACTTCTTATATATTTTTATTGGGTAGAAAGACACAATTCTATTTTGTCACAAGCATATTAATGTAGACGTTAGTTTTTTAGCTAAGGCAATTATATTAATGTTTGACACAACTAATATCTTCATATATTGAAAAATAATGCTATTGCAGGAAAGTTCTTAATCATTAGGTGGTTCGCTCTGAATATTTTGTTTTTGAAACCAAGCATATATAAACATATTTTTTCTCTGCGTGTATATATTGTTATCCGATTATTTCTTTAATATATCGAATATATGAAATTTTTCAGTTTTTATACTTAATTATGCTCATGCTTTATTTGTTATTAATAATAAATGTGTAAACATTCAGAAAAAAATCCAATTTATGCGGTACATGCGTACCCGGTAGAAAGAACAAGTTAAGCGAAAATTACAAGTTAAGCGAAACATGACATTTTTCTCATCAAGCTATAACATAGTGACAACTTCATTCGATTCAAGTCGAATATTTTAGCTTACAGAAACACTTCGGCTATCGAATGCCTAGGAAAATAAAATTGAAACATTCGAGACGAGTCACCGATTTATCTCATTTTATTACAGGAACAGTGCAAGTGAGAATGTTGTCATAATGACGTCAAAGTGAGAAAATCTGGTGAGAACTACGATGAGAAAAGTTACAGAACCGAGCTACTGATTCTATTCACACAGTTATCATTTTTTGTTTTGTTTTGTAAGCGTTTACTATAAACGAGGCCTTATGTCTCAAAAAAGTGCACTGAAAGAAAGCTTATATCTTCCGAAAAGGCATAAAAGGAAGACGAAACTTATAGGATCTTTAATTAGTAAGTCAATATCAATGAAATAGAATGGCTTGTCATGTTGCCGGGTGTTGCCCGACTTTAGAGATTAACTAAACTTTACTTTAATGTTTTTATAAATTTTTTTTTTTCGGTTTTTAGACAATTTTAAAAATCTCTGTGTACTTCAAATTTCTTGAAACTCTATATTTGTATGAACAAATAATCTGCAAGAGAATCATCGTTTTATTTTAAAGTGTTTTACATCAATCTGTTAAAAAATTGTTTTTTACAATGACACCGTAATTTCGTCTACATAGTTTTCAACTTCTTTTTACTTCATAACCTCCACTTTCGTGGCTCATATATCCTTTGTTTTTATTTTGATTGAACAAAAATTTGGTAAAATAAACTCCAATCAATTTGCTTCAAATAAAATCTCTAAACTCCAAATAAATGATGTGAACATTTTTCGACTATGGAGCAACGAATTTTTTGACTTTTATCAAGCTAAGGCTGCATTTTATACCTTCTGAAACGCTTTTTTTCAGCAGACTTAAAAAATAACTTCTTAATGTATTTGCTTCTTAATAACTTCATATGTATGAACGTACATTTTTCCGCCACACGTTGTGCGAACCCACATTTTGAAAATGGTAGGTGCCTAGAATTATAGATACCAAACATTTAACTTCCGCGAAGTTCCGCAAACTATATTAGTATTTCCTCGTTTAAAATTCTCCGCCCTGCATCAGTGTGCCAATATCTCTTTGTTCCTAGGTGTTTCAAAGAAGTTCTAGCTCTCCAAATTGGAGTTTTTATTTTCATGTCCTCATTTTAAGTTTTGTCGTATATATTGAATTTTGATTTAACACAAATTTCTCTAAAACATTTATAAACTTATCGAAAATACATTACTACTACTTAGATGGCGCCTACAACCGTAAGTCGGTTTCCGCCTGTTGTAAGAAATTGCGCCAGCCATTTCTGTTTTGCGCTTGCTGGCGCCAGTTGGAAGCTCCAAGTTTCGTCAGGTTTTCCTCCACTTGGTGCCTCCAACGGAGATGCGGTCGTCCTCTTCTGCGTTGTCCGCCCCTGGGTACCAAATCGAATATTTTCTTCGCTGGAGCGTCGTCTTCTATCCGCTCAACATGACCTAGCCAGCGAAGCCGCTCGATTTTTATGCGCTTTACTATGTCGATGTTGGCGTATTGCTCATACAGCTCATCGTTCCATCGTATTCGGTACTCGCCATTGACGCAGATTGGTCCGTAGATTTTACGAAGGATCTTTTTCTCGAACGCTCTCAAATCATTTCATGAGAGCTGCTCAACGTCCAGGTTTGTGCTGCATATAACAGGACGGGCATGATTAGTTACTTACAGAGCGTGACTTTTGTTTGTCGAGAGAGGGCTCTGCTTCTCAATTGCCTCAATTGCCTACAATTGAACTCAAAGTAACACCTGTTGGCAAGAGTTATCCTTCGTTTTATATCTCTACTGATATCGTTGGTAGAGTTAATGCTGGAACCGAGGTAGACGAAGTCCTTCACAACCTCGAAGGAAGCGTTTATCAACAGTGACGCGAGTGCCAATACGCTGGGACTGTTTGTTTGTTGGCACCAGATATTTCGTTTTATCTGCGCTTACTGCAAGACCCATGCGACTCGACTCTTTTTCTAATTTGGAGAATGCTGTACTGACTTTGGGTGTCTTATGGCCAATGATATCAATATCATCTGCATACGCTAGCAGCATAACACTCTTATAGAATATTGTGCCGCTTTGTGTCAGATCAGCAGCTCGAATGATCTTCTCCATAATTATGTAAAATCGTCGCACGATAAGGAATGACCTTGTCTGAAACCTCGTTTGGTAACAAATGGGGAGGGGGGGAGGAGAGGTCCTTCCCGATTTTAACTGCGCTGCTGGTGTTGTCCAGTGTCATCCTGCATAGACGGATTAATTTTGCAGGTATACCAAATTCAGACATGGTGGAGTATAGGTGATTCCTTATTGGACTGTCGAAAGCGGCTTTGTAGTCGACAAAAAGATGGTGGGTGTCGATTTGCTTTCTATGGTCTTTTCCAAGATTTGTCGTAGCGTGAATATCTGGTCGGTGGTAGATTACCCAGGTCTGAAGCCACACTGATAAGGCCCAATTCTTTGGTTTACGATGGGCTTCAGTCTTTCACATAATACGCTCGACAGGACCTTACAGGCGATATTTAGGAGGCTTATCCCACGGTAGTTGGCGCAAATAGTGGGATCGCCTTTCTTGTGGATTTGGCAGAGTACACTGAGGTTCCAATCGTTTGGAATGCATTCTTCCGACCATATCCTGCATAGAATATTCAGAATATTCCATATTCTGCTTTGGCTTAGAGCCATCGGCTCCCACGGCTTTGTTGCTCTTAAGCCGTGTTATTGCTGTCAAGACTTCATTATAGTTGGGCAGCGGAACTTCAACGCTGTCATCCATAAGTGGGGTTTCCGGGATATCATCACTATTGGCGGGATTGTTGTCATCATCGCCATTTAGAAGATTAGAAAAGTGTTCCCTCCATAACGCCAGTGTGCTCTGGATATCTGTTACTAGATTCCTGTCCACGAGCGTGTACGTAAAAGATACGATTTATGTCATTGGACGGTTCATAAGCCGTACATGGCAATGATTGAAAACAGGGCATAGTGGAGCTCCCAGGTAGAAAAGGGAAATTTTTATTGGCTCTGTGGACTCCTAAGACAAAAGACGATACATTTTCGGCAATTGGGGTCCATTGGAACTTTTTTGAGTTTTTTAGACTCCTTGGACAAACATTTTTTGACTAATAGTTTCCATTCTAAATATTTTTGGTCATATATTTTGGTCAGTGAAACTTTTTTTGGTTTGGTGTACTCTTTAGGCAATCATTTTTTTTTACATATATGTTACACTTTCTTTGGTTATTGGAACTTTTTTGGGTTAAGTGGACTCCTTTGAAAAAAATCTAGGGTTTTTTGACTAAAAGGTTCCACTTGCACATTTAGGTTCCATTTGGACTATCTTTTGAACTGCTTGGGTCATTGGAACTTTTTTGAGTTTTGTAGACTCCTTAGACAAACCTTTTTTGACAAATAGGTTCCCTTGGACAAATAGGTTCCACTTTCAATATTTTTGAAACTAGTTACGTCATTTGTGTTTGGTGGATTCCTTAGACAAAAATATATGGTTATATGGCCCATAGGTTTCACTTGGATTAATTATGATACTAGTGGGATCATTGTAGCTTTTTAGTTTTTGTGGTCTTCTTAGACAAAAATCTTGGATTTTTGACAAATAGGTTCCACTTTGACACATAGGATCCACTTGCACTTTTGAAACTAGTTAGGTAGTAGGTCAAAAGTTCATAATTTTTGCAAGAAGTTCACTAATCCCTTTAAAGTAAAGATGTCCCAATTATTACCAAAAATATTACAAGTGGAACTTATTTGTCAAAAGTGCAATATTTGTGTTGAAGGAGTCCACTCAACCGAATAAAGTTCCAATGACTTAACTAGTTCCAAAAATAGTGTAAGTGGAACCTTTTTTCCCAAGTGGATCTATTTTATAAAAATTATTGTCCAATTCAAATAACCCAACTAGGTGCCAAAATTTAAAAAGTGGAATCCATTTGATCAAGTGGAAAAATCTTATTGAAACAGTTCGCTTCACCCAAAAAGTTCCAATGACCCAAATAGTCCCAAAAATATTGCAATTAGAAGCTATCTGTCCAAGTGGAACGTATCTGATAAAAAAATGTACAGATTTTGGTCCAAGAAGTACATTAAATCCAACAAAGTTCCATTGACCCGAGTATGCCTATGTGCCGAGAAAATTTTATTCAAGGAGTCCACTAATCCCAAAAAGTCCCAGTGACCTAACAAGTTCCAAAAATACTTCAATTGGAACGTATTTGTCCAAATTGAAAGTATTTGTCAAAAAATTTAACATATTCGTCCAAGGAGTCCACAGAACCTAAAAAATTCCAACGACCAAACTAGTACCATATACAATATTAACCATATGGAACCTAGATCTTTGTCCACAGTCTACAGAAATCATAAAAGTTGCAACGGGTTCTTAATTTTTCTCTAAACTGCTCAGATTTCATTCCTACCTTTCGTTTTCGTGAGCAGCTCATCAGCTGTCTCATAAGAATTAAAAGTCCCTTTTACGTTCTCGTCCGCGAGCGCCTACGTTTTGGTAGGCACACGTAATGAGACCTCATTTCAAAGTCTCACCAAAACGTACGCGCTCGTGGATGAGAGCGATAAAATATTATCTAGGGTACACGTCCGCGAGCGTGTACGATTTTTTGTGTATCTTTTTGAATCGTACGCTCATAAAGGTACGCAAGTGTACACTGCAATTTAGTTTTATTTGTAATAGGCGGGGAGCCATCAATCCTCAAAGTGCAGTTACACGGATTCCAACATTTTTTGTATTGAGAGATAGTAAATAGCAATACGAATAAAATAAGCCTGGTATGACGGGGTCTATCCTGGCACCAGTATTTTTTAAGGATTTTTTTATTATTAACAAACAGTAAAAATTTGCATTTATCGCGAAATAAATTTTACAGTGTATTTACAGTGTATTTTATTGTAAATTTTAATGACTTTCAGAAAAAATGGTATGACAGCTTCCATTATGGCGAAAAAATCTTACCACTGTTTTTAAAATAGGTATGACAGACTTGTTCGTCACAATGGAGCTGTCATACAAATTTTTTTTTTAAAAGCCACTAAAATTTACAATAAAATGTACTGGCTAAAATTAATTTCCGCGATAAGTGCGAATTTTTACTGTTTGTTAATAATAAAAAATCCTTAAAAAATACTGGTGGCAGTATAGCCCCGTTGCTATTTGCTATTTACTATCTCTTAATACAAAACATTTTGAAATCCGTGGTACTGCAGTTTTAGGATTCTGGCTCCCGGACTATAACAAAAACCCAATAATTTACAAAGAAAAATTCTAATCGCACACAAGCTTTCTCTTTAAAAGCTAACAAAAGTCACGGCAAATCGTAAAAGGAAAGCAAATATCATTCTTTTGCTTTGGTTGGAGTTTCTACTCTGCAAAAAAGTGTTTTTAATCTTTTTTTTGATACTTAAAAAATGAGGTTAATGCCAGTAAATCGCACTATTTTCCCCATTGTGGGAACGTAAGTCATTTTTGGACTAAGTTTATACTATGCCTAGATCTGCGAATTTATCAGGCGTATAAAAAAAGTCAGAAGACAATATCTTTTTATACATTTTTTATAATTATTTTATTTGTTCGAACGTTTTGTGTCGGAGGTTTCAGATTTTTCCAAGTGATCAGCGATCCCGAAAACTTTAGGTGGACTTTTGAAATGCATAATATAAAAAAAAAATAACGCAATGGCCATCTCAGCCCTTGAAAGGACTTTGACCGAGCTTCTTATGATCAATTGTTTTGTGTGTGATGTGAAATGTTTGCACACAATTGATCGAGAACTGGACCTACATGTTTTACGCCGACTCCGAACGGCTTATGTTCTCAAGAAGTTTAAAATTAATGCAATTCTAACCTGGGTTCTCTGACGTAAGAGTCACACACTCTACCCACTACCAGGGATGATATTGGCTTAGTTGGAAAAGGGCCAGAATGCAAACAAAAATTGGGTCAATTTGACGTTAAAAGGACTTTTAGTTTTAAAAAGTGGCAATTCGATATTTAAGACCTTCTTTATGGTCACACGGTCATGCCATGGTCTCACAAATAGCACACTTTTTAACAATCTCAACAAGTCCAGTTTATTTTTGGTGAAAATAGTCGAAATCTCAAATTAACAGTTTTGGGAAATCAAAAAACCTTTAACTTTTTCGTGTTTTATTTCGTTTGTGCCGCTTAAGCCGAACATGGAAGGAAGTTCTTGGTTGATCACAAAGATCTTGCAAGCTCTAATTTAAGTGATTAAATTATATCACTCGCCATCTTAATAGTGTTTAAGGTGATTATTTCAAAATTTTTTTTAATTAAAAAAATGCCAAAAACAATCTTTAGATATAGAGTATTTCTGTAAAAAAATGTTTAGCAAAAATTGCAAAGCAACATAAAACCGCAAATTGGTTATATCCACCTTTAAATAGTCGCAGAATGTCAGAAATGGATGAGAAATTTAATGTAGATTTAAATTTAAATTTAATTTAATGTAGACTCTTCTCATTGATTAATTGAGTAGAAGAAATTCATTCCTGTCAAAAAATATATTGAGGCATGGCTGAATTTAACAAAAAATAGTTTCTTAAATGACCACAATTTTACAATAAAGAATTTTGCAAGAAGAAAATTAAGTCAAATTACATCTGATAAGAAGACAAAACAATCGCCAAGAAATAAGTTTGAAATTTGCCACCAAAACTTTATCAGGGTGTTGAGAGATGGTACTGGCCTGATTTTCTTAGCGTTGATATTGAATTGATAACAAAATGGGTTAACTTGTACGTATATTAAGGCATTGTCAGGACTACGATGGAGCCTTTAGAGCTCGCTCTTTTCATATAACTTGGAAAACAAACTAAATTTGTAGTTGAAATTACTAAAAAGTATGCATTTATGTGATCATTGCTGAATATAACGGAACTTATTTTAATGAGAACATTTAAAAAGGCTAAAGCAATAAGAATCTTTTCTTATTCTTATAAAGGAATAAGAAAAAACTTTAAATAAGAATCACCCAAAATTTCTCCATACAAAATTCGGTTCATTTTCGTTTTGAAACCGCCAAAAAAATGATGCGGTTTAGCACGTTTTTGGGTGAAATTTCGTTTTTTGGTTTGGCTTTTTGCCATACAAAAATCACCTAATTGTTTAGGACTATTTCACTTTTTGTTTTCGAGTGATAGTTCACATTGACTACTAGTGAAATGGTTATAACTATTACTATCACTCGATCATCATGTTTTTAAAAAAATTAAAAGTTTTTAGTTAAAATCAGTCCCCGTCCCGCGATAGTTATACCTTACTACTTATGAATAATATTTATTTCTTTCTCCAGATATTTTCATTTATTTAATAAATTCAAGAGAGCTTATTCTTGTCAAGCACTCCGACACCGCAAGATTGCATTTTAGGCAATTTTTCCAAAATTTTCGCCATTTTTCGTTTATATTGGTTGATTTTTTTGCATTTTTCCTTAACTAATTTTAATTTAAATTTTTGGGGAATTTTTCGTTTTAGTGATCTTTAATTTTATTTTTTGTCCGATTTTTCTGTGGACGATATTTCCTACCTCCATTTTCTACCTCCAAATTTAAAATTTTGTAGAACGATTGCATAGTACATAAATATTGTCAACAGACATCAACCATTAAACTATTCTTGTTAAAAAGTGCGATTATTTTTTTTGGGTTAAATTTTTTCAAAAGGGCCTAAAACGACTAAAAAGGGCCTCGGGGCTTTTACAATTAAAAAGGGCTCAAAAAAGCCCTAAAATCCCCCAAATATCATCCCTGCCCACTACGCCACGGCCGCCGCATAATATAGTTATTAGAAAAGTTTGCAGGTTCATAGCCGCCATTTTAAAATCGCCATTTGAATTTGAAATTTTTACGCTGCATACTCAAGTTTTTGTATTTAAAAATTGTCGAGCTTCGTCATTTCTATTATTAATTACAGGGCTCGGATATTGTTAGCATGTAATTTTTTTCATCTATAACATAGGCATTTTTTGCAGCCTAAAATTTTTATGGGCATTTTTCGATATATTTACCCATTTATGTTTTTTATGTTATTTTTCAAAGTTTTAGGTAATTTTTTTGAGTAGTTTTGATGGATTTTAAGTTTTTAAGCATTTTTTTTTGACAGTAAAAAATATCGTAGATACTTTTGAAAGCCTTTAAGCCAAAGCTCAAAAAATTCAAACATTGTTTTTCAACAATGAAATAAAGGGTATAATTTTAAAAAACTTTCACAAAAAGAAAGGTAATTTTTAATCCATGCCACAAGCTATAGAAACTTTGCCATAAAAAGATTCATGAAATATTGAATATTAATTCCGGCTATGAAGGTAAACTACAATGTGGAAAAAATTTTGCGAATATGTAACTAAAAATAAATTTGGATTTAAATGACATTTCATATTTTCAATATGCGCTTCTCGTCAGTGCTGAAGTGGAAAAAGTTGTTCGCTATATAAGACAGTTTTAAATGTCAATACATGATTGTTTTATTTTGATAATTTGAATATATACATTGTAGTTTATCGCAACGTGATGCAATTGCAAGTATTTTAATCAAAAACATTTAAAAATATATTCACATTTTAGATTTTAGGTTACTTTTATGGGATTTTTAAGGTACTTTTAATGCGTTTTTAGGACATAAGGTAATTTTTTTAAAGTAATTTTTGGATGTTTTTAAAGGAGATAAAATCAGAGTCCTAATTATTAGCCTTAGAATGATCTGTAAGCTTTGGTTTATGTTGCTTTTTGGTTCCTTATACATGTACCAATAATTATTAAGAAAATTAATCCAAATATACCGTATGGTGTTTCCAATATTAGGGAATTTTCTTTAAAATTATAGCAGTATGCTCAATTTTGTCAGCAACTGTGCTTTTAAGAGTGAGGCTTTTTCCAACAATCAAAATTTTCCATATTTAAGAAAATAATCAGCTTAATAGAATATTATATAATGTTTATTTGTATCGTTAACAGAGTCCAAAGAATGTATTGGCGACAGTAACAGGGATAGCAAGAAAAGCGATATAAGTTCCTCTAAAACAAAAATTCCAAGTAAAGTAGCTTCAAATGATAAATATTCAACGTCCTTAAAATCATGTTGCAATTCATATCAATCAGTAGAGGACACCAAATTAAAACATTATTCCCAGCAAAATCAAACCCAAAAAAAAGTTCAACCGAATTTAAGTGGGTGTAACAAGTCTTTATTAAATGAAGCTAGCGGAACACATCGAGCAACTACAAATGTTGTTGGACGTATTGTGCTCAAGGATAATGACAACCTCAACGAAAATAATAAGAAAATCATTCACAACAGAAATAACCAAAGTTGCTGCAACAAATATAACATCGGGTGTACTGCTGTTCCTGGTGCTGCAGCTGTTGCGGCTGCTGGTGACATCAAGTTAGATGGGGAGGATGAAGAAAAGATCCGGGATGGCTTAGCAATTAAATCAAGTAAACAAGTCACCAAACTGCCTTCACGTGCAAAATTCGTAGACCATCATAAAGATGAAAGTGAAGACGACCATATTGAGGAGATCAATTATATGAACTCAACAGACATAACTCCATCCTCATCAAAGTCCGTCATCTATAATTTGTAAATATTTGCCATACTATTTAATCCCTATATTCTATCTAAATTCTATATTCTATGTATAGTTTCTCGCTCTGCGACTATGTACAAGTTTTGTATATTACACAGTGCGACAGCCACAATATGAGTTAGATACCGAGAACGGTGATCCTTATCACGAATCTGGTACTCAAATTTCTCCATCACGTCTAGATTTTGAGAAAATAGGGATTCAAGGCAAAATAATTTTCTCAACAGAAATATGCTTGTTACATCAAAACTAAAGGTGGTATGCATTTTTTGTCCAAGTCAAAGAATATGAATATACAAATAGAATATATTTATATGAATAGGCAAAAAAACTTCTTTCTCACTTTAACGGACCGGTGTGAAGTTAGCCCAAAATCTTCATCCCAAATTTTTAACTCAGCCCAACTTTTGAATTCGCCGTCATATGCAATCCAAAAAGCTTTAATTCGCCGCAAATGTTAAAAATGGAAAAAAACAACAAAATAATGTTCTTTTAATAGATATTTACAATAATCCTTAAAATATATGAATGAATTTATATAAATATGTACGTTCCATGATAAAAAACTTAACACGCAGAATAATATAACAAAATATAAAACTGCTGTGCTTTGAAAGTGCATAGTTAGTTGTTATGAGGATATTTCCAAAAATATACAATTAAAATTATCATTCTTCGCCAAATTCTTCAATCAAATATCCTTCATACCGTAAAATGGCCAAAAGTTATAACACTTTCCAAATTTTTACAATAAAATCGGCTAAGAGGATAGAAGATGATAATTTTTCATCCTGAATTTTTGCCAAAAATCAACAATTATGCAGAAAATCGACTGGAGGTATTCAAAAGCTCCGGTCTATCGTCCTTGGTACCGAAATCTTAGCCGAATTGCGTAAAAATGTGATTTTTATATGAAAATCAGATTTCCACACCCCAAAACTTACCCCAAAACAAAAGTTCTCATCCTGAATTTTTGCTCAAAAATCAATTTTTATTTGGAAATTCGACTGGTGGTGTGCTCAAGCCCGGGTCTATCGTCCTTGGTACCGAATTTTGGGCCAAACTGCGAAAAAAAGGGATTTTCGTATGAAAATCTGAAATCAACACCAAAAATCATACCCCAAAACAAAAGTTCTCATCCTGGATTTTTGTTTAAAAAACAATCTTTATATGGGAAATCGACTGGTGGTACGTTCAAGCCCGGGTCTATCGTCCTTGGTACCGAAATTCAGACCGAAGTGCAAAAAAAATGGTATTCTTGTATGAAAATCAGAATTCCAAACCCCGAAACTGACCCCAAAACGAAAGTTCTCATCCTGGATTTTTGGCATGTGATAGCTGATGCCAAAAGGATGATTTTGTGTCTTCTTCCCCAAATTGCTATCAATCGTCCTTCATACCGTAAAACGACCTAGGTAATCACATTTTTTCGCAATTCGGCTAAGATTTCGGTACCAAGGACGATAGACCGGAGCTTTTGAATACCTCCAGTCGATTTTCTGCATAATTGTTGATTTTTAGGCAAAAATTCAGGATGAGAACTTTTCATCTTCTATACTTTTCTTTTGTTTTTACTGAAAAAAACAAATTTTGCTAAACCGAGTATTTCACTTCTAGGTCGTTTTACGGTATGAAGAACGTTTGATAGAAATTTGGGGAAGAAGACACAAAATCATCCTTTTGGCATCAGCTATCACATGCCAAAAATCCAGGATGAGAACTTTCGTTTTGGGGTCAGTTTCGGGGTTTGGAATTCTGATTTTCATACAAGAATACCATTTTTTTTGCACTTCGGTCTGAATTTCGGTACCAAGGACGATAGACCCGGGCTTGAGCACACCACCAGTCGATTTTCCAAATAAAGATTGATTTTTAAGCAAAAATTCAGGATGAGAACTTTTGTTTTGGGGTAAGTTTTGGGGTGTGGAAATCTGATTTTCATATAAAAATCACATTTTTTCGCAATTCGGCTAAGATTTCGGTACCAAGGATGATAGACCGGAGCTTTTGAATACCTCCAGTCGATTTTCTGCATAATTGTTGATTTTTAGGCAAAAATTCAGGATGAGAACTTTTCATCTTTTGCTAAACCGAGTATTTCACTTCTAGGTCGTTAACTGTAGGATATACGATTGATAGTTAATTTAGGAATGAACAAATTTAGCATATATATTTAGTTTTTTAAGTTAAAATTTTATTTAAAACCTTTTCTTGTATTTGCGGCGAATTCAAAATACAGATATGTTTTGCGGCGAATCGAGCAAAAAGTTGGGCTGAAGATTTTGGGCTATCTTCACAGAAGTCTTTAACGGGTAGGGGGTTGAATGAGAGAAGTTTTTTGTCTATTCATTACAAGTATCTTTGCATTGCACAATTGGTTACTTTCGTTAAGACGCTTTAAACAATTTTAACAGTATAAAATTATTTGACCATGAATCCTGATTTACTCAAAATCCTGACGATATAGGGAGCGGTTAGTTAAGTAAAAACAATTGTCGGTTCCTTACTCACAAAAAAAAAGTATCTTTTTGGTGCACAGTATTTTTTAATATCAGATGACTTTTTTAAGCCCAGCGTTAGTGCGGTCGAGTTTGCATACTTACTAAGGTGGTGCTACAACCGTCAAAAAATTTGATCCAACTATTTACGTTCTGCGCTTACTGGCGACACACAGTACTTTGATCCCATACAAAAGTTGGACAAAAATAGAAGGAGTGCGCCTATGATAATGCAATTTTGTATGCTTGGTTAGTTTAAGCCAATTAAGAAAACTTTCACAAATGGTTGAAATCGGTCAGTCCCTTGAACCAATATTAATTTTTTAAGTGATTTTGTATGGGAGGTGCATACAAAGGTTAGCCGATCTTAACAAAAACTCGTCAAAAAGGTAATCATATAGAGTTATATATGTGTACTAAAAATGGATGAAATCCGTTAGACCCTAGGGATACGTCCCTTTGACCTATATGAATTTTTTACTTGATTTTGTATGGGAGGTACATACAAAGGTGAGCAGATCTTAGCAAAAACTCGTCAGAAGGGTAGTTAAATATAGTAATAGATAAGTACTAAAAATGAATGAAATCCGTTAGACCCTAGGGATACGTCCCTTGGACCTATATTAATTTTTTACGGGAGGTTCATAGGAAGGTTGGAAGGTTGGGTAACAAAACATCATCAGAAGGGTGGTCACGTAAAGTTACAGATGTGAAAATATGATTTTAGAACATTTTTTTAATACGAGATAACTGAAAGAATTGGGCAGAATTGGTTGAGATATTTTAGATTCTGAAAGAAAAATAAACAAACAATAAGATAATATATATGAAAATAGAAGAGATAATTTGAGATATATTTTTATTACCGGTTAATTTTTTAGAATTTTTTTTTTAATTTTTGGATAGTTTCAACATAATTTTGATTAACTAGTTTTAATTTTATTTCAAATATATTAACAACCTTATTTTTGCACATTATTGCTTTAAAAAAAAAGTGTGCGTGCCAGCTCCGGCGCGCGACTGGAATTTACTCCTTTAGATCGATTACCTTGGAATTTGAGATCTATATAAAAGGTAAAGGCCGTAAATAAGGCGTCTCTTATATTACTGAAAGCATTGAATACTTTTTAAATTTTAATATATATTACTTACATATACATTTTACATAAATACATTATAAGCTAAGTTGATGAATTCCATCTACAAAATCACCAAAATCACTATGTTTTGCTTGTTCTTACTTGCGAAAAACTCAGTTCAGGCAAAACAGCATGAAGAATTCTGAACTGATTTCATATTATTAAAAGTTATAATAAAAGGGTACTGAATACAAGCTATGAGCAACGGTTACTATGCGAATGCGTACATATTCAAACACACAAAAAAATTTTTTTGTTATACTTTGCTAGCTGAGCATGAAAGAGAATAGCAAAGAGCAACATAGAGTTAAGGGGGTCCTCTGGTAATCCGAAAAATTTTTTTTTTCGATTTTTTTCATATTTCTATTGCTCAGATACTCAAAAACATTTTCCCAAAAGGATTTTTCAAAATTCGAAATAGTTTAGGAGATACAGGCATTTTTTGTAGGTATGTTTTCGTCAAAATAACGCATCAGCAAAGTTGTTTATTTGCCTGCAGTCATTAGTCGAAAATTCTGTGGAATTCTTCCAAAATATGTATTGATATTACAAAATATACACACACAGTATGTATACATGCAGTATGTATACATGCATGTTTTGATTTAGGGGTTGAAATGATTTTGAGCCCAGGTGTTCACATGAAAGAAGCAAACGAACGAGATTCAGTTTATTTTCGAACGCTGAAAGCTACGCGTGCGCGATAACTGCTGTTGTAAAATAAAAGAAAAATCGTTTTGTGTTTTTTTTTTTGCTATGGATAAAAAAAGCCACCCAAACGCGCCGCGTAAGTACGCGTATCGAACAAAAAAGAGGCATTTCCGTGGAAACCAGCACTCCCAAGTAGAGGACACCGACTTTGCCAGCACATCGGCCAAAAAATTGAAGAAAACGCAAGACAATGAAGTCATCATCGAAAACAACCTCCAGTTTTGTTTCTTGGAATTTTTTTCATTTTTCCAAACGCTTGCTGCTCTGGTTATCTGCGCCCAATGTAAACAAAAAATTCGATTTGGAAAAACATGTATGCGTGGAGTCGGCTTCAAAGTGAGTCTGCAGTGCCAATGTAAAGCTACACAGTATATTAATTCTTCGCCGGTGGTCGGTAAATCTTTTGTTGTAAATCGCCGGTTGATATTTGCCATGAGATTGCTTGGAATAGGGAGAGAAGGTATTAATATGTTCTGCGGATTAATGGACATATGCCAAGGATTGTGCCTTGATGCGTACTATGGCACCTTGAAAAACATGCATGTGTCTGCTAAAGCAGTTTACAAGCAGTGCCTGTTGAATGCGGTTAAAGAAGAGCAGGAACAGCAGAAAGAAAAAAATCCTGACTGTGACTCCTCATTGCTGACCGTTTCAGGGGATGGCACCTGGAAAAAACGGGGATTCTCGTCTCTTTTTGGTGTCACTACGCTCGTCGGTAAACATACCAAAAAAGTGGTTGAGTGGAATAATGTCAACAATGGGTATTGTCATCGGCCCACAAGCCGAGATGTATGCTGAATCTCGCGACGGAAAACGACTTCAACGCTCAGAGCTAAAAACGTACGCATCATCGAAAGAGGGTCGCACAGCCCGCAGAGCCCAAAAAGCCATGGAAAACTCGTTTTATGAGATGGAGGAAGGCACACTTTATGGGGCTGGAATTGCCGATTAATATTCGTAAGTATTGTATTAAAAAAATATGTGTTAATGTCATTTGTGTGCCTCAAAATTGAAGTCAAAACTTTAAACGCGTTTTTCTCGAAACCATGTTTTTCAAAACTTTGCGCACGATAACTCAAACAGTTTTTGACCGATTTTGATATATGAGGCATGAAACGACGCAGAATTTACGCCGCTATAGCCCCTACCTCAAACTTGTTTATAATAATGTTTAGTATTTTTTTTCTACACTAGACTACAAAAAAAAAGGTCGAAATTCGATTTTTCATTTTCAAAGTGGCGGCTCCCCCCCTAAAAAAATTTCGATTTTTGTTTCCGAGGTAGGGGCTATAGGGACATTCATTCTAAGTAACTGAATATTTTTTTTTTTTTTTCAGACGATGTTTACACTTGGAATCGTGCGCAATTTGGACCCACCTTTTTTCCGGAGAACCTCGTTACCAGGCCGAGAACTTTCTGAACGGTCCATAAATTCACTTTTTCAAAATTTTGTATTTTTTTCAATAAATTAAGCTACCCAAATCAAAAAACGTAACTCAAATATCTTTACTCGTTCTCTTTCCACAATATTTTGAAAAAAGGCTAAAATTTGGCATAGATTACCAGAGGACCTCCTTAATTGAAACTCCCGCAACACAAACTCGTGAAAAGTAAACGACCAAGCAGTGAGTTGTATCGGCGATGACGTGATTGTTGTAAGTTTTTGGTTTCAAAACAAAATTTGAAGCTCAAAAAACAAAATTTTTCAATGAAATTGTCAATATAAGAAAAGCACCTGACAATTTTCATCGAAATTTATTATTTTTGAACTTATCATTTTGTTTTGAAATCAAAAACTTACAACAAACACATAAAAATATGAAAAATACTAGTTTACTATTGTTAATTTGCAAGAATAGATCTGTAAAACTTATGTCATAAAAATCGGGCTATTACTTTTTGAGTTTTTCAAAAACTTTCACTTCAATTTTATATACATTATAGTAAAGATTACTGCTGTGCGTATTTTGTTGGTATTTTTTCGTTGTTGGTATTTTGCTGCGCATAGTCGCGTGGCTGAGAGCCGAGCACCACTAATGTCAAAAACATCGTATAATGATTTACAAGGTAGGAGTGACAGTTCTGTTGGCGATTTGGAGTTGTCAAAAACACATTGAAAAGAGAAAACGAAGAAGCAGCAAAACAGCTGAAAATTTAAACTTTATATTGATTTGACAACTCCCGATCGCCGCTCGTGAGAAAAAAGGTAGTTGTCAAGGCTACCTTGTAAATTATTGTATCATGGTCAAAAATAAATTTATACTATTGAGCGGAGAGTCACTAGACGAATGACAGAAAACGTAACACTTGGGTTTTTGTAAAACGCTTGATTTCACTCGCTATATAATTTTCATACTGCGGGCTATATAAGAAACCGATTCTAAAGGAGTAAACTCCAATAAAAAAACTCAGTCGAATAGAGTAAAAATTGTGCTTAAAGCATTTTTTCTTTATTTAAAGCGCAAAAACGGAAGGTCCATAACAAAAAAAAAAAAAAAAAAAAATGCATAAAAAGCGTTGACATTAACAAATCTACTTGTTTCGCAATGAAATTTGGATTCTTCTTAGTTAAAGTATTGCATACTTAAAATATACATTTCGTTAGGTTTTTGAATTTTTTGAAAATTTTTTTGATTTATTCCCACTGCTCAAAGTACTCAAAGTGGGTCAGTGTAATATATTTTGTTGAAATATTTTCGTGTTTAGAGTACAGTACAGCTCAGTTTGCTCCAAGCATCGTAGACGTATGTACGTACTCTGAAAAATTATTGAAATATTTTTTGAATAATTTTGAATTATGATTGAAATACTATTTCAATGTTACTGAAATGTTATTCTTGGGTTATTAGATGTGTTCAATGTTATTTGAGTGTTATTGGAATGCTATATGAATGTTTTAGAAATTATTGACAAACAATTCATTAATTTTTACAACAACTATTTTCTGTGACAAAAAAAAACCATGTCTGCAAATTTTTATTGTTTTTATTATGGGATATTTTCTTGGGGAAATATACCATATTACCGATTTCGCTTATATGGGCGGTAGGCGTATTTGTCAGCCGATTTGATTTATTTTTACACCAACTATTTGTTGCTATAAAATAATAATGAGTATAAAATTTTATTGATCTGTGATAATTTTTTGGGGAAATATAGCAAATTACCCATTGCTGACAATGGTTACATGGGACGTAGGCGTATTAGTCTTCCGATTTGGTTTATTTTTACACTAACTATTTCTAGCTATAAAGTTATTTTGCGTACCAAATTTTATTGATCTGGGATTATTTTTTGGGGAAATATACCAGATTACCGATTTCGGTTTTATGAGAGGTGGCCGTGTTTGTCAACCGATTTGCTTCATTTTACACCAACTATTTATTGTGACAAAAAAACCATGTGTGAAAATTTTTAATTGTTGTACGATAATTTTTTGGGGGAATATACCAGATTACAGATTTTACTTATGGGAGGTTTTAGGCAAGAATATTTTAAAAAAATTTTCATATCGATCCCGCATATAATACAGGTTCTACAGCGCTTAAAGCCAGGTGCGCAAGAGTACCAATTCAACAAATCGAGGAATAGTTAAAACGCGTGATGTTCGCCGTGTGTGTGTATGTAAAAGTGAATGTGTATGTGGAATGTTTCTATGCATATATCTAAACTTAACGTGACCAACCGTACTCCTTTTGGGAGTTTTGTACTTCTTTTTTGCTCGATCTACTCCTTGTAGTGAAGTACGCATAAAGTAGTTCTTTTTACTTTTTTTACTTCTATTTAACATTTTTGATTAATTTTAAGCCCATTTTTAAAAACTTTAAAATCAAATGAATTTTAATGAATATGCCAAAAACTGTTTACCTTTTATTTTTAAAATTATTTAAGTAATTATTAATTTGGTGATAAAGAGCATTATCTTATAGCAAACGCCGTACAAAATCGTCACAGCTCAAAATTTTTGTAATCGAAATTATTTCAGAAATCAATTCACAATACACATCTCTAACTACTGCAATTAATAATTTTATATCACTACCTGGATAAAAATATTGTTTTTTTCATTTATCTTTGATTTTTGATTTGTTGAAACAGCAATTTTTCCCAAAATTAATTTATATTTTTAAAATGTTAGCTTAATTTAATATTTAATCTTCTAAAAATAAAGTAAAAAGTAAAAAAAAAAAAAAGTAAAAAATAAAATAAATACATTATTCATACAAAATTTTTTTTTGTACGTTCTTCGTTTTTGTACTTCTATTTTTATTCTATGTACTTTTTTTGTACGTCTTTTTTAAATCTGTGCTTATATTTCTTTTTGCTGTGAAATGTTGAGACCTAGGTGAAATGTTGAGACCTAGTAGAGAAAAAAAAAATCTTTAGTTTTGATTTGGAATTTGACCGCTGATGCTTTCAAAGTTTGAAGCTTTAAATGTGTTTTTTTTGAAACACACTTTTTCAAAACGGCCCACACTACTGCAAACAAACTAATCGTCCGATTTTAATTTTTTCTTTAACATATTTGTAATGTTATTCTACACATCTTCTACCAAAATGAGCGTCTTTGAAAAATTTATTTAGTTTTTACACGCACTCCATATTTTTACATAATTTTCCATATTTTTTTTCCATTTTGGTAAAACATGTGCATTCGAGGGTCTATTTTCAAAAGCATTTTTGGTATTTTTTTTTTAGACAATCTGGAGTCACGCTATGAAGTGGGCCGATTTCACCTTCACTTCAGCGCCATCTTTATATATAAAAATTATGTTAACCAACAAAATTTTTTTGTTTAATTATAAAGGGTGGTTAAAATTGAAGGGCCGATGTTGAATGTGAACCACACCTAAACATCAAGTTTTTTTCTGCATTTCGTTTGACAATTCTCAATTTCAGACTAACTCAATTTGAACCATGGAAAGATACACATAGCAACGCGTTAAAGTTATTCAGGCTTATTATGAAAATGGGCGTTCAAATCAAAATGCATATCGTGCACTTCGTGATTTTTCCGGTCAATTTAATCGTCCAAATGTGCGTACAATCGGAAAAATCGTGCTAAAATTTGAGCAAACCGGGTCTGTAGGAGATGTAAAAACACCAGTGTATGCTCGTACAGCTCGTACTGCAGAAAATATCGCTGCTGTTCGCGATAGTGTGGCTGAAGAGCCGTCCACCTCAACTCGTCGTCGTGACCAACAATTGCACCTCTCACGCTCGTCGTTGATGAACATTATGCATAAAGACTTGCATTTACACGCTTACAAGGTACAATTGACTCAAGAACTAAGGCCTCTTGACCATTTCAAGCGTCGTCAATGGTCAGAATGGTGGCAAGAAATGGCAGCAATCAAATTTCGAAGAAAATCATCTTTAGTGATGAGGCACATTTTCACCTCAGTGGGTTCGTCAATAAGCAGAATTGCCGCATTTGGGCGAATGATAATCCATGAGTGATTGTCGAAAAACTTATGCACCCACAAAGAATGACTGTTTGGTGCGGTTTATGGGCTGGCGGCATCATCGGGCCGTATTTTTTCCAAAATGAGGCCGGTCAGGCAGCTACTGTGAATGGTGTTCGCTATCGTGAGTTTATAACAAACTTTTTATGGCCCGAATTGGAAGATATGGATGTGGACGATATGTGGTTTCAACAGGACGGTTCCACTTGCCACACAGCTAACGAAACAATGGCTCTTTTGCGCGACAAATTCAATAGCCGTGTTATCTCACGTGGTGGCGATGTCAATTGGCCGCCAAGATCATGTGATTTGACACCGTTGGACTTCCTTCTTTGGGGTTATTTGAAAGAATAGGTGTACGTCGATAAGCCAGCAACAGTTCAAGAGCTAAAGGATGAGATAATTCGGCACATTAACGGCATAGAAACTCACTTATGCCTCAGCGTCATCGAAAATTTGGACCATCGGATGGAGGTGTGCCGCCGAGGTCGCGGTGGCCATTTGGCCGATATTTTGTTTCATACATAATTGAACCATACCAATATTATCATGATAAAAAGAAATGACAATAATTTCCTAAATAATTTGTGTTTTATTCAAAATCAACATCGGCCCTTCAAATTTAACCACCCTTTACTAATAATGTAAAATTAACATGCAAATGGAATTTTTTGTCTATATACAGGGTTGTCAATATTCGAAGCGCCCATCTGGCAATACTGTAACTTTCCGCAGTGATGCCAAATCGACTAATGACATACCGCGTTTGAAGCGTCATTCCAAGCAAATGTTTACAATGGAAAAGTACACGCCACGCAAAAGCTCTAAAATTGTTGAAATTTACATTCAACAAAACAAGTCAATAGTGAAAACTCAACGTGCTTTCAAAAAAATAAATAAAGTGAAAAGTGCGCCTTCCAAGAAAACAATTTATCGTTTGTATGAAACTGAAAATCCACAAGAGATTCAAGAGGTACCTCTTCACGATGCAAAAGTCACTGTTTGGTGCGGCGTTTGTGCTAAAATGCTCATTGGGCCGTTCTTTTTCAAAGATGATAATGGCCACAGAGTTACTGTCAATCAGGAGCGTTATCGCGATATGATAAACAATTTTTTCATGCTAATCGTTCGTCAAAAGCGTATCAGGCACTACTGGTTTCAACAAGACGGCGCGCCACCACACACAAGCCGCAATACAATCGATTTTTTGAAATGGGCGCTTCGAATATGGACAACCCTGTAAATAGAGTGGAACGAAATGTATGCAAGCAAAAAATCTTCATGGGCTTCATATATTTTTGAAAACTACTAATAAAAAAATAAATCTCTGCATCTTTAGTATTTTTCTGCGACATAACTTTTTATTGCGCCCGAGGGTTTATAAAGGGTCCGCCAAATAACTTTTTTTTTTTTGAAAATGCAAAAAAAAAACTACTGAATATTTTCTCAAATTTCTTTTTTTATTTGAATGTACAATCCTTCCTGTTAATAATGGAAAATAATTTCATTCAAATGGCTGCCTCGGCTGGCCATGCAGTAGCCTACACGATCGGTCCAATTTTTAAGCACATTATCGATTGTGTGCAGCTGTATTTTACCAATGGCTTCACGAATATTGTCCTTTAAAGTCAATTGTCTCTGGCTTATCGGCGTAACACTTATCTTTGA
Organism: Coremacera marginata; assembly: GCA_914767935.1. Taxonomy (NCBI): domain Eukaryota; kingdom Metazoa; phylum Arthropoda; class Insecta; order Diptera; family Sciomyzidae; genus Coremacera; species Coremacera marginata. The sequence goes on along the minus strand of OU612046.1, from coordinate 76,242,665 downwards.
GGGCACCTCATAAATAATAGTCCAACGGTGTCAAATCGCAGCTCCGAGGTGGCCAAACGACATCAGCTCTGCGGCTGATAATGCGATCTTCAAAAACAGGGCGCAAAACATCGAGTGTAGCTTCGGCTGTGTGGCACGTAGCGCCGTCCTGTTGAAACCAAATGTTGCCAATATCCTCCTCTTCAATTTTTGTGAACAAAAATTCGTTCAACATGGCCCGATAACGATGGCCATTGACTGTAACCGCCACTCCTTGCTCATTTTCGAAGAAAAATGGCCCAATTATGCCTCTGGTCACCAAACAGTGACTCGTTTTGGGTGCATCGGCTTTTCAATGTATGCGTGCAGGTTTTCTGTGGCCCAAATGCGACAATTTTGCTTGTTTACATACCCGCCAAGATCAAAATGAGCTTCATCTGAAAAGATGATTTTTTTGGCAAAATCGGCATCTTCTGTAAGTCGATCGCAGGCAATATTTTCCAGCGTTGTTCAAGCGTATACACAACCATATTCGTTCAGCGGAAGGATAAAACTAATTATCTGTCAAATCAGACATGTGCTAAGTGTTACCATTCACGAAATAAGCACTAGTTGAAAAAAATACGTTAGATGGCGGACCCTTTATATTTCATTGCAATTTTTTATTTTTTTTTCTGAAATCCAAAAAAAAAAAACCAGTTGTCAAGAGTTCCCTATGATGCCATGTATGCGCTAGGAAATATTCAGGTTCAAAGATCACCGAAATCGGCCATTCACTTATTTCTCCGCTCCTCTTTGTAGGACAGAAAATATGGTCAGAACAAAATTGTAGATGAGACAATTTTCTACGGAAATACTTTTAACAGTTTTAACGTAAATCAAACAGTTTTCACGCTATGCGATTAGGTATGTTTAAATAGCGCAAAGTATAATTTACATTCTACATATAAGAATATATGATAATTATAATTTTATATATATAAAGAATCTGTTAAAAGTTAATATGAAATTTCTACTTTGCGCTATGCAAATAATCTAATCGCAAAGCATGGAAACTGTTTACGTTAAAATTGTCAAGGGCATTTTTGTAGAGAATTATCTGGTCTACAATTTTGTCCTGAGCATATTTTTTGTCCTACAAAGAGGAGCGGAGATACTCGTATAAGTGAATGACCGATTTCAGTGATCTTTAAACCTGAATATCTTCTTGCGCATACATGGTAGCATAGGGATCTCTTAACAATTTGTTAGCTATGCTTTAATGAAGAGGTTTGCATAAAAAAAAAAAATAAATAGATCCTAATTTTTTTGGTTTTCAGGAAAAAATATATAAGCCTTCGGGCTCATCCAAAAGTTATGTCGCAGAAAAAACCAAAGATGCAGAAATTTATTTTTTTATGTGTAGTTTTCAAAAATATATGAAGCCCATGAGGTCAAAAATTCGTTCCTAATATATAATAAACTTTTTTAGAAACATCTTCTGAAGTTTGCCTTAATTTTAACTGGTTTTGCCTAAAACCTCCCTTATATGGGAGGTGGTCTTTTCATTTATCCCATTTCAACGAAATTTTGTGTGAAAAATTATTTTGTCGTTAAACTTATTTTCAAGAAATTTCATGATCCTGCGGCAACTCCTTCTATTTTTGTCCGCGAAGCCGCGACAATGTGGCGGCGTGCCACCTCGTCTGAAATTGGAATTTTTAAATTATAACCCATTGCAACGCTCGCTTTCATTTGATGCAAAATTAGTTGATCTATTCGCATATAATAGGATGACAGATTGGGTGTGGGTGTGCTGAAGAGAAATGTTTAGGGGGTAAATAATAGGACTCCTCTAGGGGTCGATTCGGGAGAGATATGATGAACTCTAATCGACAATTTAGAAGACATATGCCCCCAAAAAAGGGGCTAGGTGTGTTCAGAAGAAATGTTGAGGGGCAAGATTGATAGAAACAAGATTACGCGTACCGCAGTCCCGATACCTAGGTAGCTCTCAATGACTAAATGACGTCAGCCAGCGCTTTTGCATAAGAAAAACTAATGCAACTGTGCGATCACATTAAATTGAATTAATTGGAAAAAAATTTTTGAATGAAAGTGAAGTGAAAATGAATTTGGTGGTAAAAAATAGTTTAAACGATCAAAATAACACAGAAAATAAAATTAATTTATTTTTTAGTACAAAAGTCTTACAAAGTCTTACAAAGAAGAAATTAAATAATGTTATGAATTAATAAATAATAATAAAATGTGTTAGTGGGTATGTTGAGGAGAAATGTTGGGGGTGAAAAAAATAGAACCTTGCCTCAGATTTTACCCACTCCCCGGGGAGCTGTGAATGTTTTTCGACAAATTTCTTCTCCCTTAAGATCTTTTCGAGCGAGTGCAAAAATTGTAATGAATTTGTTATTGCCAAAACTAGGTAACGACAAACATTAAATGATTCAAATGCGAGCGTTCTTTTAAATGAGAGCGTTCTTCAACTCAGTATTTTGAGGAGCATAATCTATGAACGAATACTATTAAAAAGGAATGGAAAGGAAAGCCTTTATCAGTCTGGATGAAAGAGCGTTCATGTTTTTTTTTCTTGAGGAAACCAAAGTAATCCGTTCTTGATTTGCTTTTCACTTGAGAGTTTTTCCGAACCCTGCTTTCAACCGTTATAACGTTTTTCCAAGTATTTTATAACGTTTATTAATTTTTTTTTGCAGAAAATATGTCAAAACTATGCTTAAGTCATCCATGCCAATTTTTTTGGATTTTTGGGGGTTTTTTCGGTTATTCAACATAATTGTACAATTTTTTGCACCGTTTTTAAGTTTTTTTATGTAGAACCAAAAAAATATTCCCTCGGTTTGTCTTGTATTATTATTCATACAGTAAACTCATATCATAAATCATGAAGAATCTATGTATAATAATGCAAATAATGTGATTTAACTATTGCTTTTTTTCTCAGTGCAAACAAATGTATCATAGTAGAGAATTGTTAACAGCATTTGGAGGCCTCTCATCTACTTTGTATTAAAGAAATAGTCGATTTTGTAATGCCTTAGCTTACCAATGGGAAGGAGATTGTACATTTTCCACTTTACTCACGAGATGACTACTACGTTAGTGCTAATTACACAATGGTCCTTACCTTTTTTGTTGAAAGTGAATGGTATTATTGAATATTCTCTGTTAGTTTTATATTATATCTGTTAGTATATTAACTATAATGGTATATTTTTAACATTTATCACCTTCAAAATATGGTCATTATAAAGGAGATTCTCACTAACAGATTTGTAAGTGTTTCCTTACATAGTGATTTTAATGTCAATAATATTGGTATTACCAGAAAAAAGGTTTCGAAATTATAACGTTCTTTAAATTGGTGTTAAAAAAATTCAAACTCAAAAAACATTGTTTTTGGTGAATTTTACTTATTTTTACGACGTTATAATTTCTTTAATTTCTATTTCTAAACTATCTCTTCCAAAATAAATTTTTAAGCATGTTTGATAATGTTGCTAGATTCGCTAAACGTAGGATTCTGATATTCGGTGGTATAGATCCGTATTGTCAGCACTGTCCCCACGACGATATGCACAATCCCCAACAATGGCATGAATACGAGCAGAAGCTGCAACGAAGCCGTATATCTCCGCCTGGTATAGGCAATTCTAATAATTTCAAAGTTGAAAATTATGGAGATCAAGTGCTGTACTATGACTCCTGTTGTGTGGAATGGAAACATTTGTCATATATTCCATTTGGATCGAGGCATCATCATTCAGCCGTTCTTTGCAATGGACTAGTTTATGTTATTGGTGGCACAAGAACGGCTCTTGGTTGTACAAAAAAATCGGTGAGTGATTTAAGGTTAACATCTATTATTGTAAAATTCCATTGTTGTATGATTAGTTTTTCATTTAAATTTTTTGGTGTACTCTCTTTCTCAGCAACCATGATGCAGCTGAGTTTTCGCGTACTGTTGTTTTTGCATTTTTTTTTTTTTTTTGACATTATGGTAGTTGGCTCTCAGCCGTGCTACTGCCTTCATTTATTCTACCATGGCAAGTTCATTCTGTTAAAAGAGAAATTAAGAGAAAGCAACAACAATAATAATGATACACAGAGCTCTCATCACGTATGACGAGAATCGTTTGACGATATCGTTTTAACCATGGTAGAATAAGAGAAGGTATATGCATTTCGGATAGACAGACTGCCATTACTGTCAAAATAGATTTGAGAGCTCATAGAAAATCTGGAAGCTATGACAAAGCTTTAATTGTAAAAATGTAAGCAGATAACGTGATTTGTATTGATTTCGACAATTTTGGCTATGAGAGAGAGAGCGCAATCCGAAATGCATCTACCTTCTTTTATTCTACCATGGTTTTGACGATACTTTACCATCACGTAACCTAAAAGTTTTACTATCGTCATAACGATACCGTTTTGCTTGCTTCAAGTATGTCTACCAGCTGTCAAATGCTATCGTTTTTTCGATTGAATTGCACGATAGATAATTTGGTATCGTTTGTGCTTCTTATTTGATAGTAATTCATTAAATTTATAAAATTGAAATGTTTTGGAGCCGGAATTTAATTACATTTTTGTTTGCTTGCACCTCGTTGTTGGCCAGCTGCAGGTGTTCATCAACGAAATTAATTCATATTTTAATTTGCTTAGGAGCAAATAATTTTACCTAAAATATGATTTTGCTTACATTAATACATGTATCTATGACAAGGCTGCCAAATATCAGGGTCTCTTGTTCACACTTGGTAAAGAAAAATTGAGCAACGAGTTTGTACAAAATTTTGTGTTTAAAATGGTTTCAACTGCGCCAATACGCGTAAAATGTTGATGAAATGTTACGGTGACTCTGCTCTATCGTATCAGAAGGCAAACAAGTGGTTTAACCGATTTGTGAGTGGCCAAGACGAAGTAGAAGACGACCCTCGTACCGGGCGTCCATCGTGTTCGACTAACGAAGAAAACGTTGAAAAAATCAAAGAAATGTTGGTCAAAAAACGCAAATTGACGATTAGAGAGATAGCAGAGGACGTCGGCATTTCAATTGGATCCGTTCAGAACATTTTGAAGAATGAATTGGGCTTGAGACGTGTCGCTGCGAAGTTGGCACCGAAAGAACTCAATTTCATGCAAAAAAGAGACCGAGTTGCTATTGCGAAAAACATGCTGGAAATGGTCAAAAACGACTGGAATCATTCATTAAATTCATCATTACTGGTGATGAGACATGAGTATACGAGTATGACACGCAAACCAGGCATTAGGCGAGTGAATGGCGGTTGCCAGACGAACCGAGACCGAAGAAATCACGTCGTTTTCAGTTAAAAAAGAAGGCGATGCTCACTGTTTCCATGGACTACCATGGTGTAGCTCAACATGAATTTTTGCCAGATGGTCAAACGGTCAATAAACAGTATTATTTGGGCGTTATGAGATATTTACGTGAAGCAATTCGCCAAAAAAGGAGCGCAGTTGTGGCAAAACAAATCATGGATTTTGCACCATCGCACAATGCTCATCTTATTTAAGACTTTTTGGGCCAAAAACAACACGATAACCATCCAGCAGCCGGCAAATTCACCTGACCTGGCTCCGTGTGATTTTTTCCTGTTCGATCGAGTCAAAAAACCTCTTCGAGGAACGCGTTTCACCAGCAAAGAAGAGGTCATGAAAAAATCTGTGAACGCTCTAAAGCCATACCAAAAACCGTGTTCCAGAAAAGTTTCCGTGACTGCATCAAGCGCTGGCATAAGTGCGTTGCAGCCGACGGGGACTTCTTTGAAGGCGACAATATTGATTTGGATGAATAAACTTGTACTTTAATTTTTTGTCAATAAATGAACCTTTCTTTTTAAACAAGGTGGTATGTTTTCAAGTGACTTTCAAACCTTAGCAAACCTTCAAACTATCAGTGATGTATTTACATGAAGCAAACACTTGACGATTTCGTCGAAGAGTATAGATTGAACAATGATCGTTTTGAAAGTTACGTGATGAAAGCAGGGCTGCCAACTTTTATTAGGTAAAACGTGCCTTATTGGGGATGAAAAAGTGCCAAATATGGTGCCAATTTTAATAAACCTATTTTTTGCTTATTATTAGTTCGAAAATATAAGAACCACGTCGCTAAAACAAAACTGCAATAACGAAATAAAATAAACCAGCTGTTTTAACTGTCGAAGCTAAAAAATTTCGATTGCTTAAAAAGTTTTTCAAGCTCAGGATTGCACAAAAACTTACTTAAATGTATAACACATTTTAAAAACATGTGTAAGAAAATTAAACAGTTTTCAAAAGAAGTGCCATTTTGGCACCATGTGCCAAATTAAAAAACAAGCTGCCATTTGAAGCAAATAGAGAGAAATCTGGCACATTAAGTGCCAAATTGGCAGTCCTGAATGATAGCCCAGCGAAATGTCAATATTTTTTGCGCACATCTACTCGAAAATACCTTTCCATCGATACAAGTCTTATGTGAATATGTTGAAGTTAACACAGGTAAAAAGGTATCCAAAACTTTTTTGCTTCCGTATTAATATTCGTATTAATATACACCGGGGGAACCGGGGGCGAACCTTCACATGGCAACGTGTCTGACCTGACCTGGCCTGACCTGATCTGGCGAGGCCAGCATTATCCATGTCGAAATCATCTCAAGTCGACTCAAACCTCCACGTGGTGTTCTCTGGGCAACGGAAACTGGCATCCGTCAGTTTGACAGCTAATTTGAGCGGCGGGTCGCTTCATAGACCTTAAACATGGAATGTGCGCAGGGTTTGGGTCCTGCCACATTACTACTGCCCAATGAAAACTAAACCAGCCTCGGATAAGAACCCCAATTACGTTGACGACCACCGCAAACGAAAAACGGACAATGATTTACGGATATGCACCTGGAATGTCCGGACCCTTTATAGGGAAGGTGCCATTATCCAACTGGCGGAAGCTTTCAAAACAATAAAAGCTGACATCACCGCCATCCAGGAAATGCGATGGAAAGGGCAAGGCTGCTCTAAACAAGCACACTGTGATATCTACTACAGCTGCCATCAGCCGTAGTAGTAGAAGCCGTCAAAGACGCTTTCTACGCTAGTCTTGAGGACGTATACGACCACCTTCCGGTCCATGACGTGAAAATAGTCCTCGGCGATTTTAATGCGAAAGTCGGAAGGGAGGCATCTTAGGCCCCACTGTCGGTCAGTTCAGTCTTCATGAAACCTCCACGAACAACGGTAGTTATGTTAACATGGTAGTAAGTAGCACCAGACTTAAGCACCTCGACATCCACAAGGCCACCTGGCTGTCCCCGGATCAAAAAACGCGAAACCAAATTGATCATGTTGTAATCGACGGAAGGCATGCGTCTAGTGTTCTAGATGTGCGAACATTTTGGGGGTCAACATTGACTCCGACCATTATCTTGTTGCAGCCAAGATCCGCATGCGATTATGCAATGCGAAGAACATACGCACAGGAATGCAACGAAAGCATGATATCGCTAAGCTGCAATCACAACGGACTGCCGAAGCCTACTCCGCTCAACTCTCGCTCAACAGCGACTACGTTGGCTGGCTCCAGCGAAAAAGGTGCTCGAGACGAGGGTCGCTGGTCAACGACGACGAGGGAGACCATGCCTCCGATGGATGGACCAGGCTGAGGAAGCCCTAACCGCACTTGGTGTATCCGATTGGAGAAGGCGCGCGCAAAGCAGAGGCGCCTGGCGAGAGCTGATGAGGTTGGCTAAAACCCGGACACGGGTTGTTACGACCACCTAAGTTAGTATTAATATACACAATGGAATGGAATGGAGGAAAAACAACGCAAATCTAAAAATAACAACGTTGAATTAAAATTCAACAGTAACAAAAGTAGGGTAAAGTTGGAAATTTTTGGAAACATGAATTTCAATTTCATGCTAAAATGGTCATTGTTAAAATAATGTTGTTTTATGTTTAGTACTAAAATACAAAATTTTTGTTTTAAAGTTGACTTTAAAGCGTTCATTGCTTGCATTAAGGCTTGCATTGCTTGCATTTTTCGGCTGGTGTTACAAATTAATTTCTTGCAATAATGGTAATGAGTTCATCCCGATGAGAGTTTGTTAGGTTTTGGTTTGTTTTAGAGAATTCCAGTATCACTCTTACTCTTGACGTAAGATTTAAAAAAGTACGCAAGTTCTTCATGAAACTAATAAAAAATCACAAACATCAACAAGAATTAATTTTGATTAAATAAATGCAAACGATTTCCGAAAGTTTTCAAACACGATGAAGAAGTACAGAAGGAGCGGAACACTAATTTATTTATTTTATAATATTTTTTTCTTGCAATTTAAGAATTTAATGAGCCACTTCAAACTAAATATGATAGTTCAAACTTGTGATATACACTTTTTAAAATTCTTACAGATATTTGAGAAATCAATTTGGAGTTTTGATTCACAAAATCTTAATTGGACTCTAGAAAGTCATTTGCCAGAGTCTCGCAGGGACTTTGCAGTGATTGTAATTGATGATCTTACTGCATTGCCAAAACAACGTAAAAAAATTGGTACTGGTTTCTTTATAATTGGCGGCGAAGGTATTAATGGTGCAGCACTTGATTCAGTATGGTTCTACGATACTAAAACAAAAATTTGGGCGAAGGTACGTACAATCAAATCATAAAATAAAAATAGAAACGGAAATTTTTAAACTTTTAAAACACCAAAAATGATAGAAGGAGAGTCTTTAAGAGTCTTTTGAAAGAAAAGACTGAAAGAAGGCCTGAAAAAAAATTAAAAGAAATATCGCAGAAGATATAGTGCAAATTGTAAGAAAAAAAAACCGATTGTAAGAACGGTATAAAAATTAGACAGGGACCACAAATTACGATTATCGATATCAATCAATCATTTTATAGCAATTATTTTTCGATCAATATTTTTTCGATCAGAAATAGAAGTTATTTATTTTTTTTCAGTTATTTTTTTTTCGATTAGAAATAAAATTTATTTTTTGATCGTTATTTTTTCGTTCAAAAATAAAAATTATTTTTGATCTGTTTTTCAATCTATATATATATCTACAGCGTGGGCCCTAATAACTGTCGCACTGTTTCGAAGTACCGTTTTGTAAAACTGAGCAAGCATAAACTGTTTTTTGTCACAAAATGTCATTTTTACATCAATTGTGAAATAGAGATGAATTTTTTTATTTCTTTAAACTTCAAATAAAAAATTGTGTGCGATGGAAGCAAAACGAGAATTAATTCAAAAATTGCATATGCAGGGTAAAATAACAAGTGAGATTGTTAAGTCGCTGAAAACCCTGGATATTAACCGCCGATTTGTGCAGCGCACTGTGGCTCGGTTTAAGGCAACTGGTAGTGTCAAAATATCCAAAAAATCTGGTCGAAAATGCAGCGTAAGAACTCCTAATCTGGTGAAGAATGTTCGTGAACGGATAAGGAGGAATTGTGCTGTTTCTGGAAGAAAATTGGCCAAAGATCTGAGTGTGAGCCGCAAAACCATTCGAAACATCCTAAAAAATGTTTCAAAAAACAAAAAAAAAAAAAAAAAAAAAATGGACTTACGGAGCGTCAAAAGAAAATGCGAAGAGAAAGAAGCTCCCTACTCCTTCAGCGGCACGCAAGTTGCAATATTGTGTTTTCAGATGAGAAGTTGTTCCTTCTGCAAAAAAGTCACAACCCACAGAATGACCGCGTGTATGCTACAAGTATGTCTGATATTCCAGCTGATAAAAAGGGCATCGAAAGATACCAAAACACAACATCTGTCATGATTGGGGAGCCATATCCGCAAAAGGCAAGCTTCCTCTCCTTTTTATCGATAAGGGCGTTAAAATCAACGCAAAATATTATTTGGATGAAGTGCTGATAAGCCATTTTTTGCCTCATGCATCAGAGATTTTTGGCAATGAACCATATTGCTTTCAGCAGGATTCTGCACCGGCTCACAAGGCCAGAACTGTCCAGGATTGGTGCAAAGAAAATATTCCATGTTTTATTACGGTGGATGAATGGCCTCCATCTTCTCCGGATCTGAACCCTTTGGATTTCTGCGTATGGGGATACATGATGGGCAAACTGACAAATTTAAGGAACATAAAACTGGAACAATTCAAACGCCTTTTGCAAAAAATTTGGGACGAAATACCAGAAGAAGTCATCCGTGCCGCTTGTTCAAATTTCCCAAAACGTTTGAAGCTTGTGAAGAAAATGAAAGGAGAAAGATTTGAACTTAAATACGACTAATTTTAGACAACATTGCAAATAATAAAGAATATATGTTTTCAGCTCAAAAAGCAAAATCGTTTGTTTATTATTTAAAAAATAAAGTGCGACAGTTATTAGGGCCCACGCTGTATATAAAATATATCTTCACAAAATTGTAAAAAATAATATGTACATGAAATATTTTTTTGAAATTCTTTTTTTGAATGAAACGACGCTGAGTCCAAAAATCGCAATTTTAAAATTTTGTGTGTCTGTCTGTTAGAGACTGCGAAAACCACTGGATGGATTTAAATGAAATATAGATCTCAATAAACCATTTAAAATAACTCATGTATGCAAATTTTTTAAAGAGATCAAACACGTACAGTAGTGGCAGGTAGAACATTTTTTCTTTTAATGAGGATTCAGTTTAGCTTAAGTTCCTGATCTGCCTGTTATAAAATTGCACAAGTACCTGATCTGTGTATGTTCGAAGCAGCATAAATTATTGTTTTCCGATTTCTTCACCACTTTTGCACTGAAGCTACCTTAGAACTACAAATACACTAGAAGTTGATTATGTTACTATACCTAAAACTGATTGCCTTGAAAAATTTACGAACAGTCGTGTGTAAACATTATATTGTTTATTTAAAAATGAATTAATTTTACAAAGTAGCTTCCATATTAGGATATACCTTTTAAATTCAATTTAACAAAAATCTTTTTTTGTGTCAAATTTGGGACGCTTCGATCGTGACTCCTGAGTTGAAAACATAATTCCTTGTCGACGTGCTTCCGAAGCAGCCACGGTTGATGATTCTGTGACGAGTTTGACATGTCTTTCCGTGTCTTGAATATGACAAGGTGTTTCAATTATTTCGTTGTCCAAAATGGCATCACCAGTCTTTGCAAGTTTTTCGATGCTTTCGTAAGACATTCTACGGGTGTATGCTGGTTCGGTATAGTTCAAATTCCAATTTATCATGCTGTAGTAGTTTTCGCAATAGAACCTGATTTTTGGAAGATGATAAGTGTGAAATTGTCCGAATTCTTCTTCGGACTTCTGACGTGCTTGCAAAATTTTTGAGGGAAATTTTCTGGGTGCGCAAAGTAGCAATTGTTTTTACAAACATTGTCAACAATTTTCCGATAATTTGAAGGCAAATATCTTGAATTTTTTAAGAAATTAAAAAAGTGGACGCTGCCGTGCGTGGCGGAATACTGATGTTTAATGTTGAAAAACATTGGAACGTACACCCGAATTATATATGTTGCCAATTCCTGTAAGTCTTGCGTTGGTTGTGCTTGTGACACGAAATAGTGCAAAACTCTACTATTATGAGCCAAAGCGCGTGATGGATGCGTCCCGGTTTTTTATTAGCTTTTCCCATTTTATTTTTTACATTGCTCTCATCCAAGTTTTTTTCCATTTCAGAAATCAAATTCTTTATTTTATGCGAAAGAAATTGCTTTTTCTGTTTATAAAATCTTTGCTTTTCTACATTATCTGATTCATCAATATCATTATGAAATACTTCAATAGCTGTCTCAATAGCGAATAAGCGCGAGAGAGTAAGAATACTAGAAATAAGAGTAGAGCTTTTAAGAGCCCAGGGTGGAAGGCACTGATATAGATGGAGCTAGACACTCGTATTTTTTTTAAATCCTATCGATCTGATAGGAAATTTTACGAAAAATTATTATTATTTTAATTTTTTTCTTATTTGTTTTATTATCATGATTTATTATCATATAATCAGAAGCGCCAACTTCAAAGCTATTGTATTCATAAAGAAATTAATATATTTGTGATAATAAAACATATAAGAAAAAAAATTAAAATAATAAGTTTTCCAATGCAATAATATGTTTAAATAAATTATCAAATATAACCAAGAAATTAAAATGAAAAGTTATTTTAAAATTATTTTTTACTTTGTAGTGATTTTAATGCCAGTCTTTTTTTAAAGAGTCTTTATTTCTTTTTTTTAGAGAATATGATACATTTTCGAAAAAAGTGTATAAACTACATAAATACAATTGTTCTTAAAAAATTTGTTACATTAAATTCTGAAAGTTTGTTGGTTATTTCAAATATCTGTTTCTTAATTTTAAATTAGATGTCACGTGTTTTGAAATAATTATACCCATTCTTGTAACTTTTTTGATTACCCTTGTTGGGATCCTCCCTGTGAGGATACCCGTAGGTCTTTCGTCGTGACCTAAAAATACTACCTGAATTAACACGTGAGGCGTCTTCTCCCCAGTCGAGAAGAACGCATTAGCCTATAATATCCCACAGATATTTATAACAAATATCTGGCTTCCAAAATCTTTACATTATCACTTAATTTTACACTATTATAATTTAGTACAATTGACAGCTTTTTGTCACATTGCGATTGTGCAACAATCTTAACTTATCTTACTTCCTAGTTAAATTATACCCACATACAAACATACATACATTGTTTATGGAGCTTTGGCAATTATGCATTTTCAGTTGGTCGCAAAATAGCGACTAACAGCTACATGAAATAAAGTAGATCAAATATCGAGTTCACTGCTTGTACGACATTTCCCAATTTCATCAAACAGTAACGCGACTCAGGTGTCAGGCGCATTGCGTCGTTCACCTGTATGGCATTTTTTTTTGTTAAGTCAGCATATAACTAATTGCTGCTATAATTTAAGCACGCGCTCTGAAGTGCTTCTGTTTGTCGTAATTGGATTATGTCTGGTATCATAAATTTAGGTAGGTCGATGCTTAAAGCAATTTGTGCTGCGTTTTATTTTACTATCTGTTTATGCCTCAATTCATGATCAAGGTTAGTCGATATTTGCTATCGGCATTCATTTATTAAAGTTTTAATTGGTTTGTGAGGACTGAATCACAACACCCTAGTGTCAATATTATTCGAGATATAGTGTTCTTCCAAAATTACCTCGCCCCTTTGTTGAATAAGCACGCACTTTCTTGACCGTTATTTGTAATAATTGTGCCTACCCCTGTACTTCATTTCAGTACCCTAGCGTCAATATTAACTGAGGTAGTGTTTTTCTAGTATTTCCACGCCCTTTTGCCAAATAACGCCTATTTTATTGGCCGTAATTTTTAATAATTCTGCCTACCCCTGCACTACAATAAATTTTAGTGCCCTACTGTCAATATTATTCGAGATACAGTGTTTTTTTTATATTGCGCCCACTTTCATGACCATCATTTGTACTAATAATGCCTACCCCTATACTAAATTGCAGTACTCCAGTCTCAAAATTATTCAGGATAGACCATTTCCCTAATATTGCTACGATCATTTGTCGAATAATTCCCATTTTCTTGACGGTGATTTGTAATAATTTTGTCCACACTACACCCTACACTAAATTGCAGTACCCTAGTGTCAATATTATTCGAGATACAGTGTTTTTCTAGTGTTGCCACGCCCCGTTTCGAATACCACCGACTTTTTTGATGGGCACCTCAGTGTTTATGATATCTATGTATTCACCAAAAATTATGCCAATCAGGCTTATGGTTTCGGAGTTATCCATGCACATACATTTAAAAAAAAAAAAAATAAAAAAAAAAAACAGAAACCGACGAACTTGAGAACATTCTCCTTTTTGAAGTCGGTTAAATATGTTTTCAAAACTCAAAAAAAAAAATAGTGGTGCTGACCATGAAAAATATGAATGAAATATTTTGTGTCCAAAAAAATAAAAATTTGGAAAACTTTACACCACAAAGAAGATCAATTCAAGATCTTTAAAATGTAACCTAAATATTTTTTATAAGACTAATGATTTTGAAGATATAAAGGGTGATCTAATACCAGGTAATTTTTCTAACTGGGTTGTTTCGGCAGCTGTTATGTGTCAAAAGGCTTGTCCATATGACGTTTGTATTCGATACGACTCAATCATGAATATACAACATAATTGAGTTGTATATTTAAACAACATTTATTAATTGTGGAAACTTACTTCCAAAATCAGTCATCGGTTAGACAATGTTAAAGAGTTCTTCAACATCATTTTGGTCCTTATGAGCGTCCAACTGAGTGAACTTTTCGTAGCACCATCACCAAATTTCGAACCAATTTTATACTATTGAACCTTCATCATTCAACCAGAGTGCATAGAGCTCGTAATTTAGAGAATATTGCTGCAGTATCAGAGAGCGTACGTGAAAACCGATCTCAGGCCCTGTGCATTTCTTATGGATCATTATGGCGTGTCTTGAGGCGTGATCTTATACTGAAGACTTATAAAATAAAGCTCGTATAAGAATTGAAGTTGACTGATGTTGGTGTAAGTTTTAATTTCGATTTATGGGCCTTACAACAACGTCAATTGATACATTATTTTATCGAAAAATTGTGTTTAGTGACGATGCTCATTTCTGGTTGAACAAGCAAAACTGCCGATGAACAACCAGAAGCAATCCAAGAGCTTCCAATGTATCCCGATAAATTTACTGTTTGGTGGGGTTCATGGGCAGGAGGCATTATCGGACCGTATTTCTTCAAAAATGGGGATGGAGCCCGTGTTACGGTCTATTGTGCTCGCTACAGAGCAATGATCAATGAATTTTTGTTGTCAAAAATATTGGTTTAGCCGACCTCTGGTTTCAACAGGATGGCGCAACATGCCGTACAACTGAGGAAACAATCGCTTTATTGAGGGAAACGTTCGATGAAAACATCATCTCATGATGTCCACCAAGATCATGTGATTTGACGCTAATGGATTACTTTCTTTGGGGATATGTTAAATCACTTGTTTATGTCAACAAACCCGAAACTATTGACGCTTTGGAAACCAACATAACTCGTGTTATTCAATAGGTACCGGCCGATATGCTCGAAAGAGTTGTCGAAAATTGGACCCACAGAATGGACAGTTTCTGGGGAATGGGAACAGGGGGCGAACCTTCACATGGCAACGTGTCTGACCGCCTCAACCTGGCGAGGCCAGCATTATCCATGTCGAAATCGTCTCAAGTCGACTCAAACCTCCACGTGGTGTTCCCTGGGCAACGGCAAACTGGCATCGGTCAGTTTGACGGCTAATTTGAGCGGCGGGCCACTCCATAGACCTTAAACATGGAATGTGCGCAGGGTTTGGGTTCCGCCACATTACTACTGCCCAATGAAAACTAAACCAGCCTCGGATAAGAACCCCAATTACGTTGACGACCACCGCAAACGAAAAACGGACAATGATTTACGGATATGCACCTGGAATGTCCGAACCCTTTATAGGGAAGGTGCCATTATCCAATTGGCGGAAGCCCTCAAAACGATAAAGGCTGACATCACCGCCATCCAGGAAATGCGATGGAAAGGGCAAGGCTGCTCTAAACAAGCACACTGTGATATCTACTACAGCTGCCATGCGGAGAGGCGCGAATTTGGATGTGGATTCGTTGTTAGTCGGAAACTACGCCACCTTGTTTCCCGGTTCACACCTGTCAACGAAAGATTGGCCACGATCCGCATCAAGGCAAAATTTTTCTCCATCAGCCTTATTTGCGCGCACGCCCCGACGGAGGAAAAGGACGAAGCCGTCAAAGACGCTTTCTACGCTAGTCTTGAGGACGTATACGACCACCTTCCGGTCCATGACGTGAAAATAGTGCTCGGCGATTTTAATGCGAAAGTCGGAAGGGAGGCATCTTTGGCCCCACTGTCGGTCAGTTCAGTCTTCATGAGACCTCCACGAACAACGGTCTAAGACTGATTGACTCCGCCGCGGCGCGAAACATGGTAGTTAGTTGCACCAGATTTAAGCACCTCGACATCCACAAGGCCACCTGGCTGTCCCCGGATCAAAAAACGCGAAACCAAATTGATCATGTTGTAATCGACGGAAGGCATGCCTCTAGTGTTCTAGATGTGCGTACATTTCGGGGGGTCAACATTGACTTCGACCATTATCTTGTTGCAACCAAGATCCGCATGCGATTATGCAATGCGAAGAACATACGCACAGGAATGCAACGAAAGCTAGAGGTCGCTAAGCTGCAATTACAACGGACTGCCGAAGCCTACTCCGCTCAACTCTCGGTTAAGCTCAACCAACCAACCTCTGGACCCGACGACGCCGGCGGACTTTGGGCGCATATATCCCACTCCATGCGTGCTGCCGCTGAAGAAGTCATTGGTTTCCGGCGCCCGCAACCTCGGAACCAATGGTATGATCAGGAGTGTCGCATTGCGACTGCAGTAAAAAACGCCGCTTATAGAAAAACGCTGCAGTCAGCTGCAACGCGAGCTGTGCGAGAAAACTACCGCGAAAAGAGGAAGGAAGAGAGGCGCCTTTTCAGACGCAAGAAAAAAGAGCAGGAAAAGCGTGAGCGTGAGGAACTAGAGGTATACCAGGGCAAGAAGGATGCACGAAAATTCTATCAACAAGTTAAGCGTCTAACCCAAGGTTTTAAGCCCGGAGCATCCACTTGTAGAGACGAAAATGGAGATCTGAATACGGATACGCAGTGTGTGCTGAGATTGTGGAGACGGCACTTCTCCAATTTACTTACTTGCGACGATTCCACCAATGCTGCGCTTATAGAAAAACGCTGCAGTCAGCTGCAACGCGAGCTGTGCGAGAAAACTACCGCGAAAAGAGGAAGGAAGAGAGGCGCCTTTTCAGACGCAAGAAAAAAGAGCAGGAAAAGCGTGAGCGTGAGGAACTAGAGGTATACCAGGGCAAGAAGGATGCACGAAAATTCTATCAACAAGTTAAGCGTCTAACCCAAGGTTTTAAGCCCGGAGCATCCACTTGTAGAGACGAAAATGGAGATCTGAATACGGATACGCAGTGTGTGCTGAGATTGTGGAGACGGCACTTCTCCAATTTACTTACTTGCGACGATTCCACCAATGCTGCCCATGGAGAGTGCAGTTCAGAGCTACCAATCAACAATGACGGAGTGGAAGTACCACCACCTAGCCATGATGAGGTTCGAGTTGCTATCCAACGACTCAAAAACAACAAAGCAGCGGGTGCTAACGGCCTGTCAGCTGAATTGTTTAAAACCGGCGGCGATGAATTGATAAGGCGCATGCATCAGCTCATCAGCAAAATATGGCTAAAAAAAAGCATGCCCGACGATTGGAACCTCAGCGTACTGTGCCCTATACTTAAGAAAGGAGACCCAACAATCTGCGCAAGTTATAGAGGTATCAGTCTTATTTCCATCGCATATAAGGTTCTCTCAAGCGTACTGTGTGAAAGATTAAAGCCGATTACAAAAACACTGATTGGACCTTATCAGTGTGGCTTTCGACCTGGTAAGTCCACCATAAACCAGATTTTCTACGCTACGACAAATCCTGGAGAAAACCCACGAAAATCAAATTGACACACACCATCTCTTTGTCGATTTTAAAGCTGCGTTCGATAGTCCGAGAAGGGATTGCCTATACGCAACAATGTCTGAGTTCGGTATACCTGCAAAGTTGATCAGACTTTGCAGAATGACGTTGAGCAACACACGCAGCTCCGTCAAAGTAGGAAATGACCTCTCCGAAACCTTCAATACCGAAAGAGGTTTCAGGCAAGGCGATCCACTGTCTTGCGATCTCTTTAACATCATCATGGAGGGGATCGTACGAAAGGCCGGTGTGCATCGTAATGGCACCATTTTCTACAAAGGCGTCCAGCTCCTTGCGTACGCTGATGATATTGATATTGTCGGCAGAACCAAGAGAGATGTTACCGCTGCTTTCGCCGCTATCGAAAAGGAATCAGCCAAAGTGGGTTTGACAATAAATGAGGGCAAAACAAAATATATGATGTCTACAAACAAGGGAGCTCGGCGTTTAGACTCCCACGTTTCATCCGGCAGCTATAACTTTGAAGTAGTCAAGGAGTTCGTTTACCTTGGCACCGCCATTAATACCAAAAACGAAATCAGCCTGGAGATAAAGCGAAGAACAATAATTGCTAATAGGTGCTACTACGGGCTCTGTAAGCAACTAAGTTCCAGAGCCCTCTCTCGATCGACAAAACTAACACTCTACAAGACGCTCGTTCTACCTGTGCTGCTTTATGGCGCTGAGGCATGGGTAGTTTCGCAAACTGACGCAGCCGCTCTGGGGGTGTTCGAGAGAAAAGTTCTTCGCAAAATCTTCGGTCCTGTTCGAGTCGGCGATGACTATCGCATCCGAATGAACCACGAGCTGTATGAGCTCTACGATGACATTGACGTAGTTCGGCGTATAGCTGTGCAGCGACTACGCTAGCTGGGTCATGTCAAGCTCCAGCGAAAAAGGTGCTCGAGGCGAGGGTCGCTGGTCAACGACGACGAGGGAGACCATGCGTCCGATGGATGGACCAGGCTGAGGAAGCCCTAACCGCACTTGGCGCCAGAGGCGCCTGGCGAGAGCTGATGAGGTCGGTTGAAACCCGGACACGGGTTGTTACGACCAACTAAGTAAGTAAGTAAGAATGGACAGTTTAACGGGATGGTACTGTTTTAAAGCGGAAAAAAGGCATGTTTTCATTTTTTTTTTTTTTTTTGAGACATGAATAATGTTGGTGTATTTATTTCATATGCATGTTATAGTTTGACTTCTTACGTATATTTGGAAAAAAAAAATTAAAAATTATCGATAAATAAATCCGTAGCAGCAATTCTCCGGAGTCGCCTCGAAAAAAAGTTGTTATGCGGTATTTTTTATTTTTGACCTGTGGTTGACCATTTTTGAGATTTGTCCAAATATTAAGACGCAGTCAATTTTTTTCTATAAAGCGGAATTTAGAAACTGAAAACTTACAGCATTTAAAGCAACTTGATCGAAGGATTCTGTTCTTCGATGAATTTCGAACCGCCAACATTTCGAAAATAGTTTTTAATATGAATGCGTTTTAGAAATATTGGTTGAAAAGTGTTTTTTGCTCACAAGTGGTGAACGATTGCTCTAGATCACTGCTAGATAGTGATAAGAAGTTACCATTAGAAAAAAAAAGTTTTTGCAAAATTTTTTTTACCCACTATGGCCCTACCCTACGATTTCAGAACGCAAAATACTGATTTTTCGGCTTATTGCTCCGGAACATGAGTACAAATTAAGTGATGTCATTGCAATGTATTGGCAGTTTATAGATAATTTAAATACAAATATTTTGATATATTATTCGATAGTCTCAGTTACCTGGTCTGAGTTACCTGGACCCTAAGCTAGTCTATAAAAATTTTGACAAGTGGGAAGTGAGAGTCAAAGACCTTTATGGAATATATATATCATTAAGATTATAACAAGAACGATATATCAACACAAAAGTTGCTTGACGCCCAATTTTCCGTGCTGACAGGCTCTATTCTTTAGTTGTTGTCCTTGGCGATGTAGCCAAAACGGAACTTGCAAATATCCCTCATGAAAGATATCTTCACCTTCTCAGACACAGAGATGAAGGATTGCAAGGAAAAACTTACCTGTGCTAGACATTAACCTAATTCTGGCTTATGCTCTCAAATGCGTGAAAAACAGTTGTTGTGCGTATATACAACCACCACATCCTCTTTCGCATTAAGATTTTGAAAACATAGCTTCTGATACGTATTGTAGTTGCTGTCCTTGGTGATGAAGCCAAAATGGAACTATAACAAGTACATTACAATAACGTTAACCACACAAAAACTAGGCACTAAGGGAGTGAAACATTTGTAGCCTGAGAGTATTCTTTCTACGACTTTGTTTTCAAATAAGAAGAAATAATATTTAAATCTGCTGCATAACCAAATTGATAATGTGGACTTTGGAAATGGTACACAACATGAGAACCACTGGCATTGCTTTCAGCGTCTTCTGTTTGTGAGGTAGTAGGTATAGATGATGAAGTAAAAGACAAAGATGAATCTTGCAATGTTGCTGATTACAAAGACATAATTACAAACATTAATAGATGAAGGAGTGGGTCACATGCATAAAGGTGTCCCAACACACCATAATGATGTTAAAAATGAAATTTCACCACAATGGGTTCACTGTCCACTTTGCTGGCCTATGTTTGTTGCACTCTGTTATTGTGTAATTGTTATTGCAATCTAACAGCAAATACTTTAGGTCAAACAAAAAAGCATATTGTTTTTGTAAAGACTAAATATCCGTTTAACAGCAAACCATCAAAGTTGAACTTCTGAGTAGAATAGAGGATGCAATTGCGTGCGCGTATTTTTAAGGTTAAAAGATTTAAGATTATTTTAAAAAGTGGTCAGCGAGCTTATAGTG
This sequence comes from Coremacera marginata, assembly GCA_914767935.1. NCBI lineage: Eukaryota > Metazoa > Arthropoda > Insecta > Diptera > Sciomyzidae > Coremacera > Coremacera marginata. The sequence goes on along the minus strand of OU612046.1, from coordinate 76,222,197 downwards.
CGACTCAAAATTTGAATATAACATTTAAAACTAGCATTAAATTATGAAAGAAATAAGCTTACCAAATAATTTTACAAGCAATGCCTATCACAAATTATATTCACTAAGAAATCACTCCCGTAACAGAACGGCAAAAAAGTTTTTTCAATTGAATTCATTTTTCTGTTCGGCCGTCACTTCTCTGCAGACAGAGGCAAACCTCAGAGAGTAAAAAACTGCCATTAAAATTTTCTTGAGAACATAAGTCGTTCGGAGTCGGCATAAGGCTTGTAGGTCCAGTTCTCAGTCATTTGTGTTCAAACATTTCACAACACACACAAAGACAATAGGTCACAAGAAGCTCGACCAATGTCCTTTCAAGGACTTTCATTTTTTTTTTTTAAACTGCCTAGGCATTGCAATGACGTCAGTTAATTTGTACTCATGTTTCGGAGCAATAAGCCGAAAAATCAGTATTTTGCGTTCAGAAATCGTCAGGTAGGGTCATAGTGGGATCATAGTGGGTCATGTTTGGGTCATTTGTAATTCTTATCACTATCTAGCATTGCTCTAGAACAATTGTTCTTCAAAACAAGAGCAGAATCCTTCGGCCAAGCTGCCAAGTTTTCAGTTTCTCTACACATTCAGTTTCTCTTTACATTTCACTACGTCTTAATATATACTAGTATCGCCTGTGGCTGAAATTCGGCCATATTAAAATCGGTTTTTCTTTTGTTTTTTTGCTGAACGCGCCAACCCATAAGGCAGAACCGAAATAGACGAAATGAGACGATTGCAACTTGCCGAACGTCTAACGAGTTGAGACGCTAGCAGTTCGGTTCTTACGGAACAAAACGTATGGACAAGCTGTTTCGTTCAGCTTCGTTAAATTGCGTTTGTTCATTTTGGGCAACAACATTGAATTGCATTAAAGCGAACATTTTCGTCTCTACTCGTTACGGAGCTACACGTCTATTTTGGTTGGGCCTACAGCCTGAACAGAAGTATTGAACAAAATAAACAATTATAAATGTCTTTGCATATTTTATATGAAGCAAGCAGCAGTTTAACAGTTTTTTTGACACTGACGCTGTGGAAAATTTATTTGGTTGAGAGACAAATTAAGAGAAAGTGCCAACAACAATAATGATGCACAGCAGTATTGCCAGATTATTTTTAGAAAAAGCGCGAACTCAAAAATTTTTAGAGCCCAAAATCGCCCAATATAATTTTTTGTAGCCTAAAATAGCGTAAATCCGAAAAACCTACATATTTCGTATGAAATTTTCCCATAAATAAACAACTAAAACAAATTTTATATTTTTTTAATTGATACTTGTATTTATTGGCAAATACACCATCGAAAATTAAAGAAAATAAGAGAAAATAATTTAGTAAATAAACATTTGTTTCAACAAAAAAAATATTGAAAGAATATAACAAAAAATAAAGATTCTATCAAGAAAAGGGAAATTATATAGTTATAAAAAATATACAAAGTAAAAATTGTACATTTTGATAGGCTTAAAACCATGTCGATCAAATTTGGGGAAATATTTATAATCGTGAGATTGTTCACACATGTGCTAAAGAATAAGGTGTTTCAAATAATTTTTTTTACATATTCTCTTATAATAGAATGAGGAAAAAATTTCACAAATTTTTTTCAAAATGTAGCCCAAAAAATCGCAAAATGAAAAAAAAAGATAGCCCAATCGCCGCTTTATCGCCCAATCTGGATACACTGATGCACAGCTCTTTTGAAGTGTCTGCGACGCTCTCGCATTCTACTCTTGCTCGTGTTGCTATAGCAACGATGTTTAATATAGCTATGCCGCTATGTATTTTGTTGTTGCTTTCTCATTGTCCCATTGGGAAAAAATGATTTACATTTCCTTAATTTTACCTACCTTAATGATAATATATTCGAATAAAAATTATATTGTGCACATCTACTCGAAAATACCTTTCCATCGATATAATTTTTATGTGAACATGTTGAAGTTAACACAGGTAAAAAGAGATCACAAACTTTTGGTTTGCGTATTTATATATAGATAAATATACATAAATATATATTAAGGTGCCTCGACAGAAAAAAAAGATGTCGATACCACCGATTAAAAATGAACTTCGAAAATATTTCGGCTGTTACGTTAACCGCCAGTGAGCTGAACCATTTTGAAATAACCTCCAAAAAGCAGGGTTTTCGGTAAAATTACGGCTGGTGTGGTTGTTCAAATAAAACAAACGATCAGAAAAAATAATTCTGAAACACACCAGCCGAAATTTTTACGGAAAACATGATTTTTGGAGATTATTTAAAAATGGTTTAGCTCACTGGGGGTTATCGTGACTGCCAAAATATTTTGGGAATCGTCATAAAATAGATAGAAGTTTACTTTTAGTCGGAGGCAATAGTAACTTTTTTCGCGGCACCCTAATAAACATATATAAATGGTGGCCTAAACAGAGCATTTAATGCGTATAATAGCAATGATTTAATGATTTCATATGAAGTTTTTGCTTAATAAATGTGATAAAAATCATTTGAAGAACAAAATTCCTTAATTCCCACAGCAATTAAAAAATACCACACTGAATTCCTACGCGAATTAAAAAATATCACGCTGAATTAAAAAATACCATGGGAATTCCCAAAAACAAAATTCCCAAGAGCAATTAAAAATTACCACGAATGAGATTTTTCCCACATAATTGGCAATCTTGAGCATGGGCAACCGCAAGACACAGATAGTTCAACTGAATTCTGTTCCTACAAGCTGGTTGATCTACCAAATAACTAACATCTTTCTCTATATTAACTTCGTTCTAGAAAGCCTCGCTTAATTTGGGTCGTTATGGCTTAGCAGCTGTAATGGTAAATAGCGAGATATGGGTTGCCGGTGGAATTGTCAACAACAAAATAAGGAACTGTGATGGTGGCGATGACTGCGATACAAAAAATTCCGAAATAATCACCGATACAATGGAATACTATAGCCTCAAATGTGCCTCTAACGATGACAACCTTTGCTGTGGTGGTGGCGATAAAGAAGGATTTTCATGGATACAGTCAAACATTCGCTTGAGGATTCCTAGGTATATTAATACTGTGTTCAGTTGCTTCAATCATCTGAGAGGCTTAAAGAGATAAAACTATTTCTGTATAAAAAAAAAAAAATTGCGAGTGGGCTTTAGGCCACACGACTGAAGTAAAACTTCTTTAGCTCCATCTATATGTATGTATATATATATGTATAGTATAAACATGTATATACAGCTATTGTCAACTAATAAGAAACGCTTCTGTCTTCATTATATGTTATATTGTTCACTGGGTTATGCGTGTTTTGATTAACCGTTAATAGTTTGTGCTTAAAAACTTACTTTTTTCCTACTTATGCGAATAAGGTCCCGTTATTGTAAGTCACTTTTTATTCCCTCTTCATAATTGAGTTTTATTGTATTGATGTGGTGTTAAGGTGTGCCAGCTAATTAGAAACAAATTCAGTTGTCAGTAATAAAATTGTCAAAGCTTCTCAAAATTATCGTTTGCTTTTATAAAACAACTTTTTTGATAGTAATAATGGGTAAAGCCATGAGTTGTCCTCCAATCACAAGAAAAGCTATTATTGAGCTCCAAGCGGCAGGATTTTCGTACCAGAACATTGCAGATCAAATGAAATGTTAAAAAAAAAATGGTTTTCAATGTAATTCATCATTTTTGATACTTCGAGACTCATATCAACGTTCCACGTAAGAAACGCCCACGAACAACCACCACCTATATTGATAAAAAAATTAAGTATATTTCAAAAAATGACCCGAGGAAAAGATTATAGTGTTTCCATATCAAAACGTACTGTTGCCTTCACGGAAGAATAGCACGCAAGAAACCATTGGTTACGTCTAAGCAAAGTAAACGGTTTGTGGGATTTGCGAAAGTTCATGCGAATTGGACTGAACGCCAATCGCATTGGACCTGACGGTAGAAAATTCGTAAGGCGTCTGAAAAAGGCTGAGCTGGATCAGAAATACGTTTTATCGGTTGGAAAGCATGGTGGTGGTTCGAAAAATGTGTGGGGATGATTTTTCTGGAACGGAGTTGGTCCTATTCATCGAATTAATGAAATTTTAACTATAGAAAAATATGTTGAATATTACGCGATGTCATGTTGTCATGGGCGGAAGAAAATTGCCGGTTGTTTGGACATTCCAACAAGATTATGATCCCAAACATACGGCAAAATTGACAAAAAAATTCTTTAAGGATAATTCAATTAGAGTACTCGATTGTGCATCGTCTAATGCACATTTAAATCCTATAGAGCACTTATGGGGAGACGTCAAAAAGGTAGTAAGCGCTCAAAATTTCTCCAATTTTAATGAGCTATTTGAGAAAATAAAGACTGCGTGGGAAGCCATTCCCGTCGAAAGATGCCGAAATCTAATACGGTCCATGCAAAGCAGATGCCAAGCCGTCATCAAGCAGAAAGGTTATTCTACCAAATATTGATAACATAATACATAAAAGCAGAAAAACATTTTGATGTCCTATGAATGACCTACTCGTTTCTAATTAAATGTCTCTGCAAAATTTAACAAATTTTCTAAAGAAGCTTGCAATAATTTAAAAATTTTTAATTGTTTTAGTTTTTTATGTTTATTTAAAAATGAGACAACCAATTGATATGCTACAACACATACTGTTTTAAGCAAAGGGGATTGTTTTTAATTAAATATTTGAAAATATTCTTATACCAAACGTGTTTCCAATTAGTTGGCAATAGCTGTACATATACATATCAGGGGGGAAACTGCCCTCCCCTGCCCTACCCTTGTTACGCCCATGTCTATATGTATGATTATATAGGGTCCGCCATCTAACGTTTGTTTTTTCAACTAGTGCTTATTTCGTGAATGGTAACACTTAGCACATGTCTGATTTGACAGATAATTAGTTTTATCCTTCCGCTGAACGAATATGGTTGTGTATACGCTTGAACAACGCTGGGAAATATCGCCTGCGATACATGCATGATATACATGCATTCGGATAAACGGCTTAGGAGTTTTTCGACGTTTTTTGAAATATTTGTACTACAGCGCCCTCTGGTGTTAAAGATAGAACAGAGTATATAAGTCGTAAAAACTGTAGTAAAATATTTGTACTACAGCGCCCTCTGGTGTGCAAGATAGAACAGAACAAATCGAATAAACGGCTAAGGAGTTTTTCGACGTTTTTTAAAATATTTGTCCTACAGCGCCCTTTGGTGTTCGAGATAGAACAGAGTAGATTAGTCATAAAAACTCACCGTATCCGGAAACCATTTGTACTACAGCGCCCTTTGGTGTTCAAGATATAACAGAGTAGATACGTCATAAATAAGAAATACGAAATCCCGTATCCGGAAACCGGATGCATGGTTTCGGAGATAAGCCTCCGTTCGCATTTCATAACGCATTCACCAGCTTACTCCCCAAGTCAAGCGTGCCTAAAGAAGTTTTACTTTAAAAAAATATCACGAACCTAAGAGAATCAAAAATGGTTAAGCCTAGATTTTTACTTAAGTAACTCTTAAGTTTTGTTAAGTGATGATTCACAGAAATGGCAGAGCTATTTAAATTTTCATGAAAAGAATTCTTTTGCAAATTAAAATGCTACACATATCGAATGCTAAATGCGATACATTTCTGACCTGGCAATATGTAACATTTCATTGAACTACAAGTAGCGTTTCGTTCTTTGACCAATAATCGTAAAACGTAAAAATGCATAATTTTTTATTTCAACCGTACCAGAAGTTTTTCGAGTTTAGAATATTTGAACCAGTTTGATTCTTTTTAAATAATTGTTAATTGCTAATATCCTACAATTAAGTTTAAATTCCTTCTTTTGAACAGACTTTTTGGAAGGTTCTGCAAGACAGCCAGTAAAGAAGTTTATTTAGTCGGCGGCATCGGAATAAGCTCAGATAATGTATTCATCTCCCTTTCATCCGTAGACCGTTTTGATAGAGAAATGGAAGAATGTGTATTTTATGGAGATATTCTTTGGTCAAGGTAATTATTCTGAAATGAGGTTAAATAAATAAAAATAAAACCCCGCCTGTATTTTTTGTTCTGTTTTTTCATACAGACATGGTCACGATGTGGTACCACTTAATGACAAAATAATCATTATTGGTGGTGTTTCCACAATTGAAAGGCGAACACTGACAAGTGTCGAAAGTTTTTGTACGAAATCACGAAAGAGCACTACGGAAATCGCCGAATTGCCCTGGCCACTATCCGGAAGTGCAGTGGTCGCATTATAATGAACTTATAATTGAAGCAACTCAGTTAATTGGATTTCTATTAATGTGTTTTTATCAGTTTTTTCTTTTATTTTGTTATTATTATTCTAACAAAACAATACCTTTTTTATTGAATTCCAATTTCTTTGAGTTGAATAATAATACGTAATGCAAATCTTTTCCTAGGTAAACTAAAACTTGAAATATTCAAGCAAAAATTGTTCATAAGATAGTTGTTTAACCATATTTAATCGTTGACACATTTTTGTTTGCATTAAAAAAAAAATTGTACAAAAAAATATTAAAAAGTTTTTCATTTGAGATTATTTATACAATTATATAAATTTTAAAAGTTGTTAGAGATTCTTTATTATTACTCACACAACTAAGGAATATGAGAAAGAATACTTCGCATATCTACTGCGAGGACGCCACGTGTTAAACTATCTATTTTCATTATTGGCAATCTTTTTCAAGGATATCTTTTTATAATTTATTTTTATTAATTTGACTAATAAAAAACATTAAAGTCACTAATAATGTCGCCTTTTCTGGACAAAAGACACAAAAGCGTTACTTGGTAGCATCACTAGCTGGATAAAAAGCAAATGGAGGATTTATTTGGTTTTTGATTTCACTCTCTGGCAGGCATGAAAGTGTTGACGTGCTTATATTTTTCCATGAAAATGCCTTTATATCCATTTTCATTCAAGCTTTTCTTTTATGCATGCACCAAGAGCACTTGTGTTGTATATATATAGATTTTGCCAAAAGGCGTTCAAGGCCAACACATCATCCATCACAATCTGCACCGAGAGCAATTTCTTTTTCAACATAAAAAAAAAAAATCAATAAAATCATCATGTTGAATGACATATTTTCTTTATGTATTTTCATTATGAACGAATTAAAATAGAAAAAAAAAATAAAAAAATTAACAAATCACAATGGAAAGGCAACTTAGTAATGGAACTTGTGTTAGCATTTAAAATAGTGTAGGTACTCTTTGGTTTTGGATTTTGTCCAACACTCAAGTGTTCATATTCTAGTTGAATGCTCTGAATTGCTCTAAGAATTTTATTCATGCTGTAAGGAAAATTTTCAAAGACTACCTACACTAGACCACAAAACAAGCACTGAGTAATAGATCTCAAAACAATACAACTCTAAGAAAATATTTGTGGTTTTCATTACGAGAAAAAATACGGACAAATAATAGCAAAAAATGTATACAAGAATATTAAATTCCAAGGTGATCTATAATTGCAGGTTAGTATGAAAAAAATTTCAATGATTAAAGTAAATACGAAACTATCTTTAACTCATGTCACATTTCATTTTGTCGTTTTTGGCATTTTTACTCATTAAATCGTGGCTATACAAGATACGGTAGCAGTACAAATATACTTGATGGACCGAGGATATGCCTTTTTAGGGGATGGTACTGTTATAAAGCTGACAAAAAGGCATGTTTTCATGATTTTTTTTTTGCGGAGACATGAATACTGTTGGTGTATTTATTTCATATACATGTTATAGATTGACTTATTAAGTATATTTGAAAAGAAAAAAATTAAAAATTATCGATAAATAAATCTGTGGCAGCGATTCTCCAGAGGCGCCTCGAAAAAAAGTTGTTTTGTGGTGAACACGATTAGAGGTTAGCGGATCATTTGAAAAAAAAAAAATTAAAAATTAGTTTAAATGGTAATATGTTTCCGGTATGAGCATTGAATAATTACAAATAGAAGGTGGCACTGCCGACGTTGAAGTGACGTTACAGCTTAGTGACCAGATAATTGCACTACACATAATTCTATAACCCAAATTATTTGCATTCGCTTAAATGTAAAAAATTTACCTCAGTATTTTCTCACTTGCTTTGTTATTTGAATAGTCCTTTTCTGATTGAACAGTTAGTTTCTATGGGTATTTTTTGCTTTCTATTGGCAAACTCGAAAGTAAAATCTTCAAAAAGAAAGTTTAAAAAATTCGACAATTTAAATCATTTATAAATCATTTAGTAGAGTAGTCCTTATTTTTTTTCGAAAGTAACGAATTACGCACCGCGATTTTGTTCCTTAACATGAGGGAGGTAAACTGTGAAATTTTCAGGAAAAAACATTGATATTTAAACGTGCCTCAAGCAACCTAAATTGAAAATTTATTTCATATTGGAAAATAGGGCTGTTTTTCCAAGAAAATCTCAATTACATTTTTCTAAGCTCAAAACTGGTACGCACTTTGTTTTGAATTTAATTTTTCTTTGAAACGAGTCATCAAACATGAAAATCGAATTTAAATTACCAAAGTTATGTTTTTTTACTTTTGGAAAAAATTAATTTTGTCTTGTTCTATTAAAAAGTCGCAAAAATCTAAATAAAAAAAAAAAACGAGTGAAATGTCATGGAAATATTTTCTTAGACTATACCTTATACAGATACAAAAAAATAGTGCGATTACGTTTAATAATTTGGTTATGCGAAATTTTTTGCTAGAAGTACGTCTTTTTCGAAATTTCGAGCTTGAATAATTTTAAGAAAAAAGCCCAAAAATTCATAAATAGAAATTTTGAAAAATTCAAATAAGAAATTAACTGAAAGTAGTTTTGAAATATTTTGTGCAAAACATTAAAGACCCAAAAATCGGATATAAAGTTATAGCTGTTGAAACTCAATTTTCTTTTTAATAAAATTAAAATCATAAAAAATCAAGAAACAGAAATTTCTTATTTAAAATGACTTCAATAATTCTGAAAAATTTATCTGATTTTTTTTCGAAAAATTTTGAAATTTCAGATTTGCCAATATAGGAAATTGGGTTGCCCTGGTTTAAGAGTTAAAAAATAATAAAAACACCTCTAAAATCCACTTTTTCAGATTCTCTCTGTGTTGTGTTATGTTATTAATAGTTATTCAATGGTATGAGGTAATACCGAAGTTTTTTTTTAAGTTTTTTTTTTATATCGTTTTGAAGTCCAAAACGCGATTTTCGCTGAAAAATCGAGGCTATTTTAAAATATAAAAAAAAAGAAAAAAAAAACGCTTAGGCACTACCTGTTGATTTATGTGTAGAAATAGTGTAAAAAATTTCAAAACGATCGGTCAAGTAGACTTTGCGGCATCGTGTTCACCGACTTAAAAAATGTTGTTTTCCAGAAAATCGATTTAAAGTCTCGATTTCAAGTCGATTTTAAGTGAGGTCCGCTCACTTGAAACGCTGTATCTTCGTTAGTTTTAGCACGATTTACTTGAAATTTTTACAAAATACTCTTAAAATGTTCAGAAAAAATATATTAAAAATTTGTCGCAAAAACAGCACCATCCCCTTAAGCCATTTTATGGAAATATGAAGAAAAACTTTCAAAAAATTGCATAAGTAGGTACTTATTTATTTAACTTTAAAGAGCGTCACGTACGTTTTCGTACTCAAGTGAAGTTCAGAGGTTGACTTACGTTTTTTCATAATTAAGCCACAAAAAATGTTCGTTATCGAAAAGCACCTAGTAAAAAATGTTGGGGGATTTTAAGGTTTTTCTTTATAGACTTGTTTTGTCCATGACATTTTGGTATAACTCTGGATCGATTGCTGCAATAACCACTTGGATTTCTGTTTTCGACGAAACGGGCGCAACAGGGACGATCACTCCTTTTCGCGTCCTCAATAGAGTTAGTGGACTCAAGTTGGTGCTTACGTTATGATGACTGAGATGTGTGGGTCTTGCGTGCCGTTTTTCCAAAGCTTTCAATGCTTTTGTAGTGAATTTTAACAACTTGTACGGGTTGTTTGACCGTGAATTTCTCTATGACTAACGACCTAAGCACATTGATTGCGGCTGCAACGACAAGCTGTCAAATTAGGAATGATTCTATATCGACGACAAAGCTGCTGCGGCAAGGATGGCATTACACCAGTTTCTCACTATAAGAAATACATGTAAAACAATTTTGACAGATGCTGCAGCCGTCGTCAATGTGTTTAGGCTATAAGCCTCCATGATTTCTGTTGGCAGCTATCATTGATTTAGTACTTTTCGCATGCATACAAAAAAGTAGTGCCGATCAAAACGTTAGTGACTTTTTGACACCCTTCACAATATATAAACTTTAGAGGATAATGTCTTTTTTTAAATGGGTAATATATAACTGAGGGTAATTTTACTTTTTTCAGCACCTGAACTTTTATTTTCTTATGCTTTCACTTCCACATCCCTGTGAACATTTAGGAGAACTATGTTATACTATGGACACACATTTGGTATCGATACCATAGTATTGAAACCATTATGGATATAGAATATGTATGTCACTGCATACTAGCTATAAGCCAGCTCACAAAGTTAGTATCGCACCTCATTCAACGTGATAGGTTATGAACTGGTTCTTTTTAGTAAAAAAGGTCGCCAATCAACTCTTCTAGGCCGGTCACTAGAAGGGTCCAAGGTGGTGCAGCAGGTGACAATTGACCCCTGTCAATGACAACGCCGTGTAAAAGTGACCGGTCGGTTTCATATGTTGGTGGCAGAACTGGGACTGATACCTTTCCCTTGGGGACCTATCACGTGATAGATTCAAAACCGGTTAATTTATCCGTAGGGAAATGATGATAGCCAGTTTGTTTGGTTCATACAGTGCATTTAAATATGCGTCAAAAAACATTATAAGCACTCAAAAAATGTTGATGGAATTACAGTATTAAAGGAAGATAACCTTAGGTATTGTTTCAATACTGATAAATTTAGGTTAAGTTTACAGTATTGAACGTAAAATAACCTTGGTTTTTTTTTTTCTTGAGGGTGTTTTCCTGGTCTTTTCTTCAGGCACGCTTGGCTTGGGGAGTAAGCTGTTGAAATGCGTTATGCAAAAGAGCAATGCGAACGAAAGTTTACTTCCGAAACCATGTATCCGGTTTTCGGATACGGTGAGTTTTTATTTATGACTTATCTACTCTGTTATATCTTGAATACTAGAGGGCGCTGTAGTTCAAATATCTTTCGGATACGGTGAGTTCTTATGACTAATCTAATGTGTTCTATCTTGATCACCAGAGGGCGGTGTAGTACAAATATTTTAAAAAACGTCGAAAAACTCCTAAGCTGTTTATCCAAATACATGTTTGTATTATACATACATAACCAAATATATATATATACATGGGCGTAGCGAGGGTAGGGCAGTTGCCCCCTGCTATGTATATGTATATACATGTATATATTATACATATATACATATCGTCGCCTGAGAAATTAAGTGTCGTATGTGGCTTTCGATAGTTTTGAATAAATTGAATTCAAAGCTTAAGGGCTAATAACTTTGTTTATAGCGGAACAATTTTTTTCCAAACTCATACAGGATACGCAGTGGGATTTGACTGTATAATTTAGAGATAGTACCTCATTTCGGTAAGCAACGCTCGCAGTTGCGTTGAACAAATCTCAGGTTAACACCTATATTACCTAAGATGTTGACAATTGCCCTAGTTTTCTTGCCTTGCATATGCAATTTCTAAACAAGCTCTATTTTTACTTCCATCGCTTACAAATTTTTAATAAGAACTATTTAAGCAGACAACAAGCTCAGTTGATTTCACAATCAATGTAAGGAATAAAATAAGTAACGGTAAAAAGTGTATGCATTCAATGTTTGGCACAGGGGCGGCTGAAAAAAGTGCAGCAGTTATTAGGGCCCAAGCTGTACATATACGTAGGTGTAGCGAGGGTAGGGCAAAAAATGAAGGAAAACATTTTTTTTTCTTATCTTTAATTAACACGAACATTTTAATTAACATATATGGGAAAATAGTGCTGCTTCCCAAAAAAATCCCAATTACATTTTATTTAGCTCCAATTTTCAAAAAACTGGTACGCACTTTGTTTTTCATTTATTGTTTCTTTAAAATGAGTTATCAAACATGAAAATCCGAGTTAAATCTCAGTTTCAACAAAATCAGAAAAAATCACAGTTTTTTTTCTTGTTGTATTAAAAAAACCACAAATATTCAATTTTTAAAAAAATTCAGTGAAATGTCATGGAAATATTATCTAAAACTATGCCTAATATAGAATCAAAATTGGTGCAATTACGTTCAATAATTTTGTCGTTATGAAATTGTTTGCTAAAAGTATGCTTTTTGCAAATTTCGAGTTTGAATATAAATATAAAATTTTTTAATATAAATACAAATTTTGAAAAAATTAAGCAAGAAATAAACTAAGAACAGTTTTGACTTATTTTAAGCAAAAAATTAAAAAAACAAAAAATCGGATCAAAAAGTTATAACCGTTGCAACTTGACTTTTTTCAAAAATCCTTAAAATGCCCTTTTCTGGCATATCGAACTGAAAAAAAAATCATAAAAAATCAAAAACATAGATTTCTGTTCTAAAATGACTTCAATAATTTTTAAAAATATATTTATTTTTCTTTCGAAAAGTTTTGGAATTCCAAGGTTATAGAAAAATTGGGTTGGTTAAGAGAAGGTTTAGAGTAAAAAATAATAAAAACACCTCAAAAATCAACTTTTTGATCAACATACATATGCAATTAATTTTTTATTTGTATTATATTTACAAATGTGATAAATTTAAAAACGCTTAAAAATCACAAATATTTGAAATACTTGCTTTTAATATTTGCCTTTAGTAGTAATTCTGGGATAAAGTGTTGAGATTATGGTCTGGATATTTTCTTCTATATTTTTGAACAACCTGTATAAATGAAAGGTGTTGCAAGTTTATAATTATGTAAGTAATGAATTAATTATACAAAACAGAATAAAAGCGTATGCCAAAACTGACGTTGAGCATTTTATAACATAAGCCTGGTCAACCCAATTTTCCTAGAAATATTTTGGCAACCCTGGAACTCCAAAACTATTTATTTATTTACTTTATTATTATTAAAGTCACTCCAAATGACAAATCTCTGTTTTTTGTTTTTTTAGGATTTTTTGTGTGTTCGATAATTCAGAAAAGGGCACTTTAAAGGTTTTGGAAAGTAAAAGTCAAGTTTCAACAGCTATAACTTTTTGATCCGATTTTTGGTTTATTTAATTTTTTGCTCAAAATAGCTCGAAACTATTTTTAGTTGAGTTTTTGTTTGCCTTTTTCAAAATAGAAATTTACAAAAAGGCGTACTTTAGCAAAAAATTTCGTAACGACCAAAATTATTTTTCTTAATTGCACCATTTTTTGTTTCTGTATTAGGTATAGTTTTAGAAAATATTTCCATGACATTTCAGTGAATTTTCCAGAATTTGGATTTTTGTGATTTTTTTAATTCAACAAGAAAAAATTGGAAGGTAGTTCTCTTGCCATAGAGATGCCAGCTAGTTTTTTTACTTTTATGAATTCAGTCCTGGGGCGTACATTAGGTAAAAATGGGTCTGTAATTTTTTCATAGAGTGCAATTTAATTTTTTTTTTATTTTTACGAATTCACTGGTGAAAGATAAATTACCAAAATTCTCTACAATTTTTAAAAAACCTCTACCACTACAGTTCATAAAGACATACCCAAAACAGCTTTTCTTAAAACAGAAACTTCACAGACGATTACCTAGCTACATAAATGTAAGCCTGTTAAAAAAAAACCTGGTGAAGCGGGCTGGGGTTCGGCTAGTTTTACATAAACAATAAACGCAATGAACTCAAAAATAAAAGTTGGCTTCTTTCAAGTGCGCCTATTTCGTAGGTTTTAAGCATCATAAGTTTAAACATTATTTGTATGTAGAGATAAAATTTTAATATAAGCTCTTTTAATTTTTAACAGGTTTTTAAATTTAAACATTTTCAGTTGAATTTTGATTTTTTATTTATTTAAGTTTTAAAAAATAATTAAATGCAATAGAAAATTTTTACAGTTGAAATTTGATTGTTTCAAATTGATGTTGGTATTTAGAATGCTGCGAATTGTGTGTATCTATTGAGTGTGTGTGCAATTATATATAGATACTCGCAATAACATCAATTAAATGTGTGAAGATGAACTTTGACATTTAAGGGAGAGCTTTTTCCCGGGCGTTAAATTCTATGACTGCATGCTGCATTCTGGAACCTTTCTGCCATGGACGTCATTCTTGATAGTTTTTATTAAAGGTTAAAGCTTTGTCGGCTGCTCACAAATAAAATAAAGATTAAAGAGTTGAGCATTAAGCAGATTGAAGAACTTTGAAGGTCAACAGAATAATATTCGCGAGTTATCAATAAGTAAGAATCAAAATGCAAGCCGTGTAAAATTTACTTCGTGTACTTAAAATGTGTCCGCTTATTTTTCTACAGGTAATTATTGTTTTTTTCAGCTTTTTTGAAGCAATTAACCTGAATAGTGGGAAAATTTTTATAATTTTTCAAGAGAGATTTTTGTTTGGGAAAAAAATTACTTCTTGGTGAATATCCATTCTTTGGTAAAGAGGAAGATGGGGTCATATGATGAATTATGTAAAAATAAGTATTTAAAAAAAAAACAGTAGACCAAAAGTGACAAAAAATAATATGTAAGTTTGACAATTTTTTGTTTTTTTTTTAAACAATAAAACACATACAAAGGATTTGTTTGACGATTATTGAAAACGATTGTAGTTATTAAATTCATTATTATTTATTTAGTTTATAAGTGGACTGTAATTTAAATGCATTGGTCTTAAAATTACTACAAAATCGTGAATCTTAAAATATCGCGACCGTTCGCCTCGAAGACTTTTGAGCAACTCCTCTCGCGCAATGCTCCGATCGCCTCTTCGCCTAACTATTTCCCAATAAACCATTTTATCAATATTTTATGGAATATTGAACATCCCGACCTCCATTGAACAGTTTGTTCAATACTGCTGTAAAGGATGCCTTTTAGTGACTGTTATTGGTGCCCTGCTCAACCATGTCAACTGGTAGCCTCACCAGCTTTTGAATTGATCGGTTGAGCTCGCCTACTGCAGTGCGTACAGTAACATTTCTTACCAAATCATCCTTTCCTGGGTAAGTCTTGACGACACGCCCCATTGCCCAACGTGCCGGTGGTAAGTTCTGATCAATAATTAAGACTAAATCTCCTTCGCAAATGTTGCGGCCCGTGACATGCCACTTATTGGTGCGTTGCATTGTTGCCAAGTAATCTGCTTGCCACTTCTTCCAAAAGTCAGCCACCATCCATTGCAGGAACTGCCAGCGTTTGGATGGGCTGTTACCTTCTAGCACGTGCCTACTAACAAGCGGTGTAACAACTGGTCCAGTGCCCAATAAGTCGGCTGGCGTGATGACCCGTGAGTCAGCTGGATCATCATTAAGTGCAAACATCGGTCTAGAGTTAAGACAGGACTCGATTTGCGTGGTCACTGTAGCCAGCTGTTCAAATGTCATCAAATGGCCATTTGAAACACGACGCAAGTGATGCTTTGCGGATTTAACCGCTGACTCCCACATTCCGCCTTGATGTGGAGCTGTTGGTGTGATGAACGTCCACACTATTCCTTGTGTGGATAATGCATGAGTGGTTGCCTTTGCCTTCCAAGATTCCACAATATTTTCTAGCTCGTTTGCTGCACCTACAAACGTCGTTGCATTATCGCTGTACAAGTGCATGCAGTTGCCACGCCTGGCTTGAAAGCGATTAATGCTGCCATGAATGCTTCCGTTGACTGATTACTTACCACCTCAATGTGGACAGCCCTGGTAACCATGCAAACAAAAATAGCAATGTACCCTTTTGTGATGACCTTTCGTGCACCTTCGTAAGCCTTAAGGCGCACTGGACCAGCATAATCGACTCCAGTATGGCTAAAAGGTGGTGCTGGTTGTACTCGAAACTCTGCTAAGCTCGCCATCTGCTGCTGACATGCCTGTGCCTGGTGTCGTGTGCAGATAACACATCGTCGGATCTTAGCGCGCACGATCTGCCGCATTCTAGTAACCCAAAATCGTTCGCGAAGATACTGCATGATAACTTGAACGCCTCCATGCATTGTTCGCCTGTGAGCCTCGTCTATCAATAATTGAACTAAGCGTCCGCTGTTTGGTACAATTATTGGATGCCTTGTATCATAGTCTGCCCTTCTAGCCGCTACCCGCGACCCCATACGTACTAGTTTGTCTTCGCCTATAAATGGTTTTAACTGGATAAGTGAACTCTTTTCTGAAATGAAAAGAAAACTTCCTGCTCGTGATGCAGCATTACAATTAGTGCATCGTCCAGTTCTTTTTTTGTTGTAGTAATAAAAGTTGTTGGAATTTCAAAATGCCTTGCTGATTTTCCTTGAATTCTGCTTTTCATGTTAGCCTTTAGGCAGCTTATAAATCGTAGAACCAGTGCTACTACTCGTTGTACTCTATGTAGTGAGGAGTACCGATGAATAATACACTCGCCTTTGCCGTCTGGAAGCAAAGCATCCTGCTTAACAACCAAGTTTATTAAAATGTCTGCCTTTTGCTCTTGTTGAGCTTGCTCCTGTTGTGGACCCGTTAGTTGTTTGGGCAGTGATGGCCATTTTTCACTGCACGGAAGCCATTCCGGCCCCGCCCACCATAAACGACTGTTTATTAGTTGGTCAACCTCAATGCCTCTTGAAGCCGCATCTGCTGGATTATCAGCGGAAGGTACATGCCGCCATACTGCTCCTTTCGTTTCCTCTTGGACCTTCGAAACTCTGTTTGCCACGTATGTTTTAAGATGGCATGGTAATTTTTGAAGCCAATACAACACCACTGTCGAGTCTGTCCAGCAAGTTTTTTGTACTGCCTGCAAACAATGTACTGATTCAAACACTCGAAGTATATCCCTAAGAAGATCGGCAAGCAGGACTGCTGCGCAAAGTTCCAGCCTTGGAATAGATGTTGTTTTTACCGGAGCCACCTTAGACCTTGCCGCAAGCATGTTTACCATCGTCCGCTCATTCGATAAAGTTGTCTCAATGTATATTACCGCAGCGTAAGCCTTATTGGATGCATCGCAGAATGAATGTAATTTTATTGTGGACAATGGTTCAGTACCTAACCACCGTGGTACTTGTAGTTTCTTTAATGCCTTGATGTCGATTTCAAATTTCTGCCATTCTGCCTTTATGGATTCTGATACCTCCTCATCCCAATTACTGCCTGCCTTCCAGAGCTCCTGAATAATACATTTTGCCCTGACTACAACTGGCTGCAGGTACCCAATAGGATCAAAAAGTCTGCTGATTCGACTCGTAATTTCCCGCTTTGTTACCTTTTTTGCCGGTTCAAGATTGGCATTCCAACAGAAATAATCTTTTTTAGGATTCCATTGAATTCCAAGAACTCCAGTTGTATCAGTTGTTTCAATTGGACGTATCTATATATCCATTGCCTCAATTCTGTTGCCTAGTTTTATGCTGTTTGAAATCCACTTGTCTAGTGGAAATCCACCTTTAAACAACATTTCTGTAATGTCAGTGAACAATTGTGAAGCCCCTTCTACTGAGTTTGCACCTGTTAGCAAATCATCAACGTAAAAGTCACGTAGCGCTGCCGCTGCTGCCTTTGGATATTGATGTGCATAGTCCATTGCACACTGCCTTAAAGCCCGCACCGCCAAATAAGGTGCCGATGAAGTCCCGTAGGTAACAGTTCTAAGCTGCATAACTTGAATATCGTCTTCCTGGTGCCTTCGCCATAGTATACGTTGAAGCCTTTCGTCATCTTCATGGACAGAAACTTGCCTGAACATTTTAACTATGTCCGCTGCCATAGCCACTTTGTGGTATCTAAACCGTATTGTAATATCAAAAAGGTCGTCTTGTAGCCTTGGACCAACGTGAGTTACATCATTCAAAGATAAGCCTTCTAACGTCTTCGCCGAAGCATCAAAGACTACTCTGAATTTTGGGTTTTCCACCGCCTGAGTTGGAATATAATACTTAATACTCGAACTTAATTCGCTATTGATCAGAGGGTGCACTACTTTTAAATGGCCTAGTTGCTCATACTCTTCGATGAACTGCTTAAATTTAATTTCTAACGCCTTGTTTTTCTCAAATTTTCTTTCTAAATTTTCTGCTAGCCGTTTGTATGCTATCGGCAGCGAATTGCCTATTTCGTTTATATTTGGTTTAAGTGGTATTCGAACTATATACCTGCCATGAACATCGCGTGTTGTTGTTGCCTTAAAATTTTCCTCACAAAATTGTTCATCGCTTGTTAAATTTTTAGCCGCCTTTGGTTCGTTGATTTCCCAGAATTTTTCTAACAGTGCTGGAAGCCGTTCGTTATTCGCCGATACAACGATGTTGCAAAGTGGAAGCTGCTTCTCCGCTATTTCTCCAAAAACTACGTAACCTAGCTTTGTTTTTTGAGCTGTAGGACTGCCGAATTTGCTTTCCACTACTTGAGCTTCTACTATAGTCGCCCAAGCTCCAGCGCCTAACAGAATGTCGATGTGCCTAGGAATATGAAAATCTTTATCTGCCAGCTGCAATGATTGAATGCCTGGCCACTCATTGCTTAATAATGTTGTTGGAAGCATTGTTGATATTTTTCCCAAAACCCCTGCGCGTATAGTGATTGCAAAGGTAGACTTGAACGTGGGTGTTAATGTTATATCAACCTCGCCTAGTAGCTGCATAGATTTTTCCCCGCCTGCCAGTTGGATAGAACCTTTCCTGCGATGCACCTCTACGCCTAATCGTTTTACACAGTCAACCGTTACCAAATTCACCTGTGATCCAGTATCACATAAAGTCCGCACATTGACAAGCCTTTTATCGGTTGCCTCTGCTAATGCGCACGCTGTAGCAAGTAACGTGTGATGTTGTTGAGCCTCTGCGCCTATGTTGCTTGTTCCAACGACCGGTGATTGCGAATCTCTTGGTGACTGCCTTTGCTGAGAATTGTTAGCTTCTGATTCCTGCGCCTTAACTTGCCTTCCGAATTGCCCCTCTAGCTTCATGGAGTTTGAATATTGCCCGCCTGCTCCCGTTATTGATGTCAGGTGAACATTTGCCTGTGCTTGTTTTCGCGCTTCAAGTTCTGCACATAGCCAGCTGTTATGCTTTTCGCGCCCGCAGGTTCTACATTTTGGTTTTGTGCAATTGCCAGTGTTATGATTTTCGTGAAAGCAATTGGCACAAACTCTTGCTGCTCGTACTACTTTCCATCTTTCCTGTATAGGCATACGGTGAAATTGTAGGCAACGATGGAAGTAGTGCCTTTCGCCACATAAAACGCATGGTTTTGCCTGTTGCCCTTCTTTGTATTGGTTGCTGCCCAATGCCACCGCTGCTCTTGATGATGACGCTTGTGAACCGGATGACTGCCTTTGCTGCATAAATTCTATGCTTGATGCTTTCCTTTCTAAAAACTGAACAACTTCAGCAAAGGATGGCATTTCGTCGTTTGGTTTATCAGCACGAGTCAACTCCCAATCTCGGCGGGTGTCATAATCAATTCGTGACATCAGAGATGGACCAGCAAGACATCCCAATGCTCAACACGAACTTGCAAAACTTTAAGTTGCCTCACGATCTCATTTGTAGTATCTAGCAAATTTTTAAGACTATGAGCATCATTGCGTTTTGAGTATGGGAGTGCCATAAGCCTTGTTAAATGAGCGTCTACAATTCTTGCCTTGTTGTCATACCGCTCTTGCAAAGCCTTCCATGCTTCCCGGTAATTTTCAGCCGTTTGTTGGTATCCTGAAATGTATGCCTTTACGTTTGGCCCTAGAAAACTGACCAAACGCGTGAACTTGACCACGTCTGGTATTGTTGCCTTGTCATGAATTAATGCCTTAAAAGTGTCATGGAACCGCCGCCAGTCTGCATAGTCTCCATTGAATTGGTCAATTTGAACAGTTATTAAATTCATTATTATTTATTTAGTTTATAAGTGGACTGTAATTTAAATGCATTGGTCTTAAAATTACTACAAAATCGTGAATCTTAAAATATCGCGACCGTTCGCCTCGAAGACTTTTGAGCAACTCCTCTTGCGCAATGCTCCGATCGCCTCTTCGCCTAACTATTTCCCAATAAACCATTTTATCAATATTTTATGGAATATTGAACAATTATGTTAAAGTCTACTTTGTGTTTTATTTACAAAATTTTTATGATATAAAAAAAACAAAATTTATTCGCCATTTATTCGCATTGCATGTAATATAGAGCGTTCATATTGGTCTGAAATCGATAATCGACTACATTAGCAAAACTACATTAAATATATAATTCTGACATCAGATACGAAATACGCGTCCCCTAAAACTGTTATTATAATGTTAAACTGTTAGAAATGTTTAAAACATATTATTAGTCGGCACCCTATCCCATCTTGAATTTCAACGCTGTGCCATTAGATTCGAAATCAAATCCATTGTCAGAATTTCAAAATTACAAGAATTCGCAAAAATCTGTCCGCCATCTTGAATTTTAAAGCTCTGCCATCACATTCAAAACCAGCGAACTGGCAACAACGGAGTCTCTCTAAGGCAGCGCTTATATAGAAAGATTGTACGTGCTTATATACAACTTGTATAAAAGCGCGTCCTACGATGGGTTGGAAGCATTTACGCTCAAACTGTAATTATTTGTTGCCATTATTATTATTCACAACATATACTGTGTTTAAAAATGTTCAGCCTGCGCATACAAGAAAGGCAAGCATGCTGTTCTGTCACTGATAAGTATCAAATTAATTTTGTGTGCAAACTTTCAGGCTGAAAATTTTTCAGGATAGTATATTTTGGAAAAGCACTGTAATAACGGCAAAAAATGTACAGTTTGAGTGATATAAGGTGCGGAGCAGCATGCTTGCCTATTATGCATTAAGATGTTTGCAAAAAAGCTTACAAATGTATACAAAAGTTTCACTGGCGAATTATAATACAAATTTTGTTGTTATCATTTGCTTTGGAAATTTATTGATTGAAATTTGATTTTAGTATAATTTCTAAATATATATTTGTGAATTTTATATATTGTGAATTTGTGGGGAACAGGGGGCGAACCTTCACATGGCAACGTGTCTGACCGCCTCAACCTGGCGAGGCCAGCATTATCCATGTCGAAATCGTCTCAAGTCGACTCAAACCTCCAAGTGGTGTTCCCTGGGCAACGGCAAACTGGCATCCGTCAGTTTGACGGCTAATTTGAGCGGCGGGTCGATCCATAGACCTTAAACATGGAATGTGCGCAGGGTTTGGGTCCCGCCACATTACTACTGCCCAATGAAAACTAAACCAGCCTCGGATAAGAACCCCAATTACGTTGACGACCACCGCAAACGAAAAACGGACAATGATTTACGGATATGCACCTGGAATGTCCGGACCCTTTATAGGGAAGGTGCCATTATCCAACTGGCGGAAGCCCTCAAAACAATACAATCTGACATCACCGCCATCCAGGAAATGCGATGGAAAGGGCAAGGCTGCTCTAAACAAGCACACTGCGATATCTACTACAGCTGCCATGCGGAGAAGCGCGAATTCGGATGTGGATTCGTCGTTAGCCGGAAACTACGCCACCTTGTTTCCCGGTTCACACCTGTGAACGAAAGATTGGCCACGATCCGCATCAAGGCAAAATTTTTCTACATAAGCCTTATTTGCGCGCACGCCCCGACGGAGGAAAAGGACGAAGCCGTCAAGGACGCTTTCTACGCTAGTCTTGAGGACGTATATGACCACCTTCCGGTCCATGACGTGAAAATAGTCCTCGGCGATTTTAATGCGAAAGTCGGAAGGGAAGGCATCTTTGGCCCCACTGTCGGTCAGTTCAGTCTTCACGAGACCTCCACAAACAACGGTCTAAGACTGATCGACTTCGCCGCGGCACGAAACATGGTAGTTAGTAGCACCAGATTTAAGCACCTCGACATCCACAAGGCCACCTGGCTGTCCCCGGATCAAAAAACGCGAAACCAAATTGATCATGTTGTAATCGACGGAAGGCATGCCTCTAGTGTTCTAGATGTGCGTACATTTCGGGGGGTCAACATTGACTCCGACCATTATCTTGTTGCAGCCAAGATCCGCATGCGATTATGCAATGCCAAGAACATACGCACAGGAATGCAACGAAAGCTAGATGTCGCTAAGCTGCAATTACAACGGACTGCCGAAGCCTACTCCGCTCAACTCTCGGTTAAGCTCAACCAACCAACCTCTGGACTCGACGACGCCGGCGGACTTTGGGCGCATATATCCCACTCCATGCGCGCTGCCGCTGAAGAAGTCATTGGTTTCCGGCGCCCGCAACCTCGGAACCAATGGTATGATCAGGAGTGTCGCATTGCGACTGCAGTAAAAAACGCCGCTTATAGAAAAACGCTGCAGTCAGCTGCAACGCGAGCCGTGCGAGAAAACTACCGCGAAAAGAGGAAGGAAGAGAGGCGCCTTTTCAGACGCAAGAAAAGAGAGCAGGAAAAGCGTGAGCGTGAGGAACTAGAGGTATACCAGGGCAAGAAGGATGCACGAAAATTCTATCAACAGGTTAAGCGTCTAACCCAAGGTTTCAAGCCCGGAGCATCCACTTGTAGAGACGAAAATGGAGATCTGAATACGGATACACAGTGTGTGCTTAGATTGTGGAGACAGCACTTCTCCAATTTACTTAATGGCGACGATTCCACCAATGCCGCCCATCGAGAGCACAGTGCAGTGCCACCAATCGACGATGACGGAGTGGAAGTATCACCACCTAGCCATGAAGAGGTTCGAGTTGCTATCCAACGACTCAAAAACAATAAAGCAGCGGGTGCTGACGGCCTGTCAGCTGAATTGTTTAAAACCGGCGGCGATGAATTGATAAGGCGCATGCATCAGCTCATCAGCAAAATATGGCTAGCAGAAAGCATGCCCGACGATTGGAACCTCAGTGTACTGTGCCCTATACTTAAGAAAGGAGACCCTACAATCTGCGCAAGTTATAGAGGTATCAGTCTTATTTCCATCGCATATAAGGTTCTCTCAAGCGTACTGTGTGAAAGATTAAAGCCAATTACAAAAACACTGATTGGACCTTATCAGTGTGGCTTTCGACCTGGTAAGTCCACCATAGACCAGATTTTCACGCTACGACAAATCCTGGAGAAAACCCACGAAAATCAAATTGACACACACCATCTCTTTGTCGACTTTAAAGCTGCGTTCGATAGCCCGAGAAGGGATTGCCTATACGCAACAATGTCTGAGTTCGGTATACCTGCAAAGTTGATTAGGCTTTGCAGAATGACGTTGAGCAACACACGCAGCTCCGTCAAGGTAGGAAATGACCTCTCCGAAACCTTCAATACCGAAAGAGGTTTCAGGCAAGGCGATCCACTGTCTTGCGATCTCTTCAACATCATCATGGAGGCGATCGTACGAAAGGCCGGTGTGCATCGTAATGGCACCATTTTCTATAAAGGTGTCCAGCTCCTTGCTTACGCTGATGATATTGATATTGTTGGCAGAACCAAGAGAGATGTTACCGCTGCTTTCGCCGCTATCGAAAAGGAATCAGCCAAAGTGGGTTTGACGATAAATGAGGGTAAAACAAAGTATATGCTGTCTACAAACAAGGGAGCTCGGCGTTTAGACTCCCACGTTTCATCCGGCAGCTATAACTTTGAAGTAGTCAAGGAGTTTGTATACCTTGGCACCGCCATTAATACTAACAACGAAATCAGCCTGGAGATAAAGCGAAGAACAATAATTGCTAATAGGTGCTACTACGGGCTCAGTAAGCAACTAAGTTCCAGAGCCCTCTCTCGATCGACAAAACTAACACTCTACAAGACGCTCGTTCTACCTGTGCTGCTTTATGGCGCTGAGGCATGGGTAGTTTCGCAAACTGACGCAGCCGCTCTGGGGGTGTTTGAGAGAAAAGTTCTTCGCAAAATCTTCGGTCCTGTTCGAGTCGGCGATGACTATCGCATCCGAATGAACCACGAGCTGTATGAGCTCTACGGAGACATTGACGTAGTTCGGCGTTTAACTGTGCAGCGACTACGCTGGCTGGGTCATGTCCATCGTATGGACGACGAAGCTCCAGCGAAAAAGGTGCTCGAAGCGAGGGTCGCTGGTCAACGACGACGAGGGAGACCATGCCTCCGATGGATGGACCAGGCTGAGGAAGCCCTAACCGCACTTGGTGTATCCGATTGGAGAAGGCGCGCGCAAAGCAGAGGCGCCTGGCGAGAGCTGATGAGGTCGGTCGAAATCCGGACACGGGTTGTCACGGCCACCTAAGTAAGTAAGTAAGAATTTGTGAATTGAAATTTGTTTCCCTTATGATTTGGTAGCCTATAGCGATGAGCATGGCGAACGGTTTCACCAGGACCAAGCGAATATCGAAAAGCACTTTAAAGGTCAAAACAAATACAAAACGCAAATAAAAATTTTTTTTTTCAAACGTTCCGCTTTTTTTCAAATAAGTTCATAACGGGGCAATCACGTACTGTTAATTTGCTAGTACTTTATTCCTCTTAGGTTAGAATATATTTTAAAGGATTATGTAAATACTTCGCTTTGGAATTCAACTTTCTGATTCACATTAGAGCGAGTTCGTGTCTTAAGACTTTTTTCTAATAAGGAGGCGTGGCAGGTATAGAAAAGTGTATATATTTTTGATCAGTATCACCTCCTGAGTCGATTTCCGTGTGCTCGTCTGTCTGTCGAAACGATACAACCGTAATTTAAAAGCAATCGCGATGAAATTTAAAATATAAGCTTTTTTTAAAAAAATTAGGATCAAGTTAGAAAATGAGCCAAACCGGATGAAAACCACGCCTACCTCCCATACAGAGTAACTTTATTTTTACAGAAAAATTTCTTAAAATCCACAAAAATTAAAGAAATGCTTTTAACTTTTGCACGTAAGCTTTGATCTTCAATGTTAACTTTGACTACGAAATCCCATACAAAGTGGGCTTTTTATTAACGCAAAATCTCTAAAAAATCCACAAAAATTAAGGGAATGTCTTCAAATTTTGCACATGAGCTTTGATAATAAATATAAGCCGTCTCTATAATATTTGCCAAATTCTGATGAAAACCACGCCTACTTCTCATAAAAAGTGTCTTTATTTTAAACTAAAATCTCTTAGAAATCCTCAAAATTTAAAGAAATGCCTTGAAATTTTGCACATGAGCTGTAGTATATAATATGAACCACATCTATGATATTCGGCGAAATCGGATGAAAACCACGCCTACCTCCCATACAAAGTGACATCATCAAAATAGGAAAACTTTCGTAAATACATAAAACTGAATGTCACCGTGTGTGTCGGGGCTAAAACTTCGAATATACTTAAATTCGGCCGCGGGGGAGTATTTTAGCTGCGGTACCCTGCCGAAGCTCCATTCCTTACTAGTTTTGTTTTAAAATTTTTATGTGACTTAGAGGTTGCTA
>OU612046.1:75503862-75506440 GCA_914767935.1 Coremacera marginata | reverse complement strand
TTTGTGATAACAATAACAATAACAATAACAATAACAATAACAATAACAATAACAATAACAATAACAATAACAATAACAATAACAATAACAATAACAATAACAATAACAATAACAATAACAATAACAATAACAATAACAATAACAATAACAATAACAATAACAATAACAATAACAATAACAATAACAATAACAATAACAATAACAATAACAATAACAATAACAATAACAATAACAATAACAATAACAATAACAATAACAATAACAATAACAATAACAATAACAATAAACAATAACAATAACAATAACAATAACAATAACAATAACAATAACAATAACAATAACAATAACAATAACAATAACATAACAATAACAATAACAATAACAATAACAATAACAATAACAATAACAATAACAATAACAATAACAATAACAATAACAATAACAATAACAATAACAATAACAATAACAATAACAATAACAATAACAATAACAATAACAATAACAATAACAATAACAATAACAATAACAATAACAATAACAATAACAATAACAATAACAATAACAATAACAATAACAATAACAATAACAATAACAATAACAAATAACAAATAACAATAACAATAACAATAACAATAACAATAACATAACAATAACAATAACAATAACAATAACAATAACAATAACAATAACAATAACAATAACAATAACAATAACAATAATACAATAACAATAAACAATAACAATAAACAATAACAATAACAATAACAATAACAATAAACAATAACAATAACAATAACAATAACAATAACAATAACAATAACAATAACAATAACAATAACAATAACAATAACAATAACAATAACAATAACAATAACAATAACAATAACAATAACAATAACAATAACAATAACAATAACAATAACAATAACAATAACAATAACAATAACAATAACAATAACAATAACAATAACAATAACAATAACAATAAACAATAACAATAACAAACATAACAATAACAATAACAATAACAATAACAATAACAATAACAATAACAATAACAATAACAATAACAATAACAATAACAAAAACAATAACAATAACAATAACAATAACAATAACAATAACAATAACAATAACAATAACAATAACAATAACAATAACAATAACAATAACAATAACAATAACAATAACAATAACAATAACAATAACAATAACAATAACAATAACAATAACAATAACAATAACAATAACAATAACAATAACAATAACAATAACAATAACAATAACAATAACAATAACAATAACAATAACAATAACAATAACAATAACAATAACAATAACAATAACAATAACAATAACAATAACAATAACAATAACAATAACAATAACAATAACAATAACAATAACAATAACAATAACAATAACAATAACAATAACAATAACAATAACAATAACAATAACAAATAACAATAACAATAACAATAACAATAACAATAACAATAAACAATAACAATAACAATAACAATAACAATAACAATAACAATAACAATAACAATAACAATAACAATAACAATAACAATAACAATAACAATAACAATAACAATAACAATAACAATAACAATAACAATAACAATAACAATAACAATAACAATAACAATAACAATAACAATAACAATAACAATAACAATAACAATAACAATAACAATAACAATAACAATAACAATAACAATAACAATAACAATAACAATAACAATAACAATAACAATAACAATAACAATAACAATAACAATAACAATAACAATAACAATAACAATAACAATAACAATAACAATAACATAACAATAACAATAACAATAACAATAACAATAACAATAACAATAACAATAACAATAACAATAACAATAACAATAACAATAACAATAACAATAACAAAAAACAATAACAATAACAATAACAATAACAATAACAATAACAATAACAAAAAAACAATAACAATAACAATAACAATAACAATAACAATAACAATAACAATAACAATAACAATAACAATAACAATAACAATAACAATAACAATAACAATAACAATAACAATAACAATAACAAATAACAATAACAATAACAATAACAATAACAATAACAATAACAATAACAATAACAATAACAATAACAATAACAATAACAATAACAATAACAATAACAATAACAATAACAATAACAATAACAATAACAATAACAATAACAATAACAATAACAATAACAATAACAATAACAATAACAATAACAATAACAATAACAATAACAATAACAATAACAATAACAATAACAAAACAATAACAATAACAATAACAATAACAATAACAATAACAATAACAATAACAATAACAATAACAATAACAATAACAATAACAATAAACAATAACAATAACAATAACAATAACAATAACAATAACAATAACAATAACAATAACAATAACAATAACAATAACAATAACAATAACAATAACAATAACAATAACAATAACAAAACAATAACAATAACAATAACAATAACAATAACAATAACAATAACAATAACAAT
>OU612046.1:74156362-74278862 GCA_914767935.1 Coremacera marginata | reverse complement strand
ACTAAAGCATTCTGCTGAAGACTGAGACTTTATATTGGCTCATCACTTCGTTCAGTTCCAGCATTAATTGACCCAAAGCATACAGCAGTCTTTTTTTAAGAAATTCTGTAAAATTCTTTACATAGATTAATATTAAATAGTCTTCTTTGAACTTTCTAATCACAAAATTTTGCACAAATATAACACCGCCAGCAAAAATTAATCTCACTTTTCACCTTTGTCCTAAAAACCCATATGACAGTTTATGGGTCAACAAAGTTGAGAATGATTGATTAGTCTATCTGTCAAGTGTTCATCTTGGGTGCCTAAAACATCAACAATAGATTAAGACTATTATTCAAAATAAGATAGAACAAAAAAAGTGTTTAGATGAAGAAAAAGCGATAAAGCCAGAAATAATTTAAAATTTGTAACTCAATTCATATCTATAACTGGTGTGAAAGTGTACCAGAGAACTTGATGGTGTTTTGAGTAATCTTTGGAACTAAAAAAAAATATTAATAAGCACAAACAAAAAAAAAAATTAAAAAGACAAGATAGTTAAAAAACCAATTAAAAAAATCAAATTAATTTCAAAAATATAATTTTTTTTTATCAACTCAAGTTTATCAGAATTTCCATGTTGAACATTACCCTCTTGCACTGAACCAAAAACTCGAAGAATTTATCCAATGTACGATCGCTTGATTCAATGCATCTCTGTTCATTGGTTCAAAGAAAAACTTTCTTTGATTTAATTAACTTTTTATTACTCGTTTACTCCCAAAAAACGCATTCTTTAAATGAATGTACGAGTTAAGTGATTTCAATGTATATACATTAGTATAATGAATCTGTTATTTGAAAGCAAGAACTATTTCCTTGATTTAAAGAATCGACTCTTTAGCTGTAAGGAAAAATTCATAAAATTAAAGAACAGAGATTCATTGAATTCATCAAAACTTCAATTCATCAAAACGAAGAAGTTTTTCTTTGATTTTATGTACGTTTTTGGTTCAGTGTGAGTTACTCGAATTATTTAATGAAAATCTAGATATTTGGTTATTCATTTCCACATAAAAGAGCCCAACTAGTGTCTGATATGTAAGTGTGAAATGCGTCAAGCTCGCGAAACTAAATTAATAAAAAAGTTCTTAGAATTTGCCATAGAATACTTGTGAAATTTTTCAGAATTTTTTGAATCATTTTTAGATATTCAAATTTGGCAGACATTTGAATCGCTAGTTGTTAAAATGGCGTATGTGCCGCTTAGCAAATTTTAAAGGAACTAAAAAAACTTTCTCCCCACTAAACTATGATTAATTTTGCGAATGATAATATCCAAGTGTCTATAGAAAAGGTTTCATTGTTATTCAGCTGTAATTAAAATTTGGCGCTATGTTAGAGCGTTTTAAAATTTGGCAACATACGCCCTTATAAAGTGTATGGTAAATGTTATAGAATAATCATTAATGTTCAGTGGCTTTTATTTTAGAAGTAGGTACAAAAAGTAAAAACTATTTTTATAATTTATTTAATATTTAACATATTTAAAATATTTATTTATATGTATATCTATTTTATAAATTTATTTATTTAAATTTATTGTCATTAAAATATTTTTATGCGATCAAAGGCGAGTCAGAAAGCTGCACATAAAAATGGTTTGTCAGGGCGGGAATGTATTTAGTTGTATAGGTACTTTTCCTGTTGGATAGTCTGGATCACTTGGTTGGGAAGGACGGCCCTTCTTTGTTTTCATAAAAAAGTATGCTTTTGCTAAGCAATTTATAGTTGCAAATGCAGTAATGTATCTTCTTTAACCGACTTCAAAAAGGAGGAGGTTCTCAAGTTCGTCGGTTTCTCTGTTTTTTTTTTATTTTTTTTTTTTTTTTTAAATGTATGTACATCGATAACTCCTAAGCCATATGCCTGATTGCCATAATTTTTGGGGAACAGATAGATATGATAAGCATGGAGGTGCCCGTAAAAAAGTGGGTGGTATTCGATAACTAGGCGTGGCAATAATAGATCTCGCAATTTAGTGCAATTTAGTGTAGGGGTAGGCACAATTATTACAAATAACGGGCAAGAAAATGGGCGTAATTAGACAAATGGGCGTGGCAATATTAGAAAAACAGTGTATCTTGAATAATTTTGAGACTAGAGTACTGCAATTTAGTATAGGGGTAGGCATTATTATTACAAATTATGGTGAATAAAGTGGGCGTTATTCGACAAATGGGCGTGGCAATACTAGGTAAACACTATCGCAGTTAATATTGATGCTGGGGTACTGAAATAAAGTACAGGGGTAGGCACAATTATTGGAAATAACGCTCAAGAAAGTGGGCGCTTATTTTAAAAAGGGGCGTGGAAATATTAGAAAAACACTATATCTCGAATAATATTGACACTAGGGTAATAAAACTCGTTACAAGAATGGGTATAATAATTTCAAAACATGTGACATCTAATTTAAATTTAAGAGGCAGATATTTGAAATAACCAACAAACTTTCAGAATTTAATAGAACAAATTTTTTCGGAACAAATGTACTAATGTTGTTTATACCCTGTTTTCGAAAATTTATCATATTCTCTGAAAAGGAAGAAATAAAAATTAAAAAAAAAAAAAACAACCGACTACACTACACTACATCACTACAAAGTAAAAAATAATTTTAAAAATACTTTTCCTTTTAATTTCTTGGTCATATTTGATAATTTATTTACACATATTATTATATATGAAATCTTATTATCTTACTTTTTTTCTTATTTGTTTTATTATCATAAATATATGAATTTCTTGATGAATACAAATGCTTTGAAGTTGGCGCTTCTGATTAACAGTCTGATTATATTAGCGCCGACCTTAAAAGCATTTGAGCATAAAAAGAAATTAATATATTTATGATAATAAAACAAATAAGAAAAAAATTAAGATAATAAGATTTCATACATAATAATATGTTTAAATAAATTATCAAATATGACCAAGAAATTAAAAGGAAAAGTATTTTTAAAATTATTTTTTACTTTGTAGTGATTTTGTAGTCGGTTTTTTTTTCTGTTTCAGTTTCCAAGTTCCTGAATAAGACTTGAATAAAAACCTCTTATCAAACCTTATATAAGTTCCTGTATGAAGGAATTAATTTCATACGCCTTATTTTCTTGCATAGACCTTATATCAAACTTGTTTTAAGGATTGTTCAAGGAAGATTAAATTCTCCTTCCTACATAAATTCCTTATACAGAGATTTACTCAAGGCTTATTTAGATGAAATCGTCACCTGGATAACTTACACTTTGTCTTCCTTTATCCACTGCCTGTTGAATAGTTTTGTTAAAAAGGCGTAAGTTAGTAACAGTAAAAACCGGAGGTTTCTCAAGGCCATTAGACCCTCTTCCTTAGATGCTACATACGTCCTTTTAACACAGACTGTTGCACTATATCAGTAGACACCAATTATTCAAAAAAAATTAAAATGTCAAAAATGGCAGCATACGCCCATTTAACAAACTAGCAATTCATATATGACTTGCGCAGTGCACAAGTAGCTTAGGTCCATTTTTAAGCGAAGCTTCTTACCCCTCGTTTTGATTTGCTTGACACCATTTTCTTAACCCATTAACCGCCGCAGTGCGATTCTGTTGGCCAATTTTGATAATTTTTTCAGGAATTGCTTATTTTAATCCCTAGATCACAACTGAGTTTAAAAACAAACCAAAATTCTAGTTTCCAAACCAAAATTTTGTTTCAACCGATGATTGAACACACTATGTTTGGATCCATAGTCAGCTGTTCTACCCACTGGGCCACGAAGATATATTTATTAGAGTAGCTCATACTCATGTTAAATCAACAATCAGTTGTTCTTTTCTTTCTTTTATGATTGAATCGAGTCTTAAAGCATGTCTACACAGAGAGTTTAGTTTGAGTTCAATTTAAGCTGTTCACTCAGAGATTTGTAAGCAGAATTTAGTTTAGTTGAGTTTAATATTTCGCAAAACAAAATCGTTCAATAAGTAATACGTTCAGAGTACGTACATTACGTTCTAAAAATTTGCATCTGATCGTTGCTTTTTTTCAGAACGTTAGCATACTTTAAGGCATTTCTCAAATTGAGTTTTAATAAATATGTTATAATATATTCCTTTTCCCTTTTTTCTGCTTTGTTTGGTTTAATTTCGTTGATACTTATTAATTTTTGTGACACGAGATGCTATTTGATCTGCTATTTTTATCGTTTTTCGAAGTAAGCCTTGCATTGATTGATTTGGAAACAGCATAGCTGCAATATTTACGAATGTAACTTTAAATCTAAAAATTGTTTTATTCTTAGATCTGTGAATATCCATATAAATACAATGTCTTTCATATAATTCAAATATAGTTTTTAACTCACATTTATATCAAAACTAAAAAAAATTCGCATGCTGCGGTATTTGGACGCACAGATCTTCCCGTTACAAGATCTTCCATTACCAACTGAGCTACCAGACTACCTACAGTAAATCATCAGAAAGTTATGTTACTAAAATATTGCGGCAAAAATTAACTTGTTCCGATTTGCATTTAAAACAAAACAAACAAAATCCAGCTCTTATTATGTTCACAACGCCATCTAGGTGTGATATTTTTTACTCACAGACAGATGGCGCTATTTTCTGCACACAGATGAACAGCCGATGTTATTTTTAAAATTAAAGGTAAGATAGCAGTGCCACCTAGCCATCCTCAAACGGTCAAGTGTTTCCTACTTTTACAGTTCGGCCACAACCAGTGTTGCCAATTTAGCGGTTTTCCCGCTAGATCTAGCGGTTTCAAAAACTCATCTAGCGGCAAAAATTTAAAAAACCGCTAAGTGTTTTATTTGGCGGTATTTTCATTTTTCTCAGCGATTTTTAGCGGGTTTTGCAAGCAGAACAAAATACAAATTAGTTTAAATTCCTGTACTTTAGAATCCTTTTGCCCTTAAGAAACTACTACCCCTCGTCAGAATAGTTCGGCCACCTATATTTTTGTCTTTACTTGCTCAAAGAAGCCCAAACAATTATTGGAAAAGGGTGAATTAAAAAAAACTTCTTTTACAGCAACATTTAAGAACGAAACTTAACAAAATAAAAATATAAAAAATTTGCATTTCACAAACAGTATAACTACGGCAAAAAAAACAAATATAAGACTAAATTCAGAAAAGTTCGGCCAGCTGAAAATTGAGTCATAATTGTTCGGGCTATTCCATATACCATTGTGTAGTGTCCCATTTGTGACCTATAACTGCTGCGGTAAGACGAGGTATTGTATTCACGAGTTCCTGGTAATGCTCTGGAGAAATTGATCGGCAAATATCCTTTTGTTTCGTCCTTAAATATCCTAGACTCCTAGCAGGATTGGAAAAATGTATTGATATTAGGTAAAATATACGTTTTTCAAAAACTAGTAAACATTTTTAACTGATTTTCTAGTCTTGTCGTTAAGACAATAAATTAAATTATTTAACTTGAAAAAATGTTTTTTCTTCCTACATACCATATTTTTTTGAAATGAAAGTGTTCGCTTCACTGGGCACAACACTTAAAAACGTAGAATTGGATCAATTGAATTGATCCAGCTCACTTGCTGTATCATGTGTTGTTTTTGCTTTGCTTGCAAATTCGTTGTTATGACCATTATCTCTTATGAAAACAACGCAGCTAATGTTGGAATTTCTTCTATATATATATATATATATATATATATTAAACCTCTGGACGGATTAACTCGTTTCTACTACAACAATAGTGCATTCGGTGTCGATTTCAGTAGTTTACATAACTATAACAGCGAGTGAAATTAACACCATAGCCATAAATAGTCTTAAACCGACTTTCAACACATTCGTTTGGAAACGATTGATTGTTATGTTTGAGTCGTTCGGAACATAGCCGGTAGCATTCGTCGGACAAACGAATCTAAACCAAACATAACAGAATGAAGGATTTGTAAACGATTAATGCTGCATAAATATATGAGTTGATGCATAAATATATGCGATGGCAGAATAAGACGGTCGCAATTAAGACTGTCAGAAATTTATAATTCAAGATGGTTAATGGTATTGCCACCTAAAATTTTTATATTTTCACGAATTCGGTGCTGGAGTAATCAATAGGTAAAAATGGGTCGCTGAATCAAAATTCGTTGCCAGATTTCCAAACTTGTGTAATTTTTTTATAACAGTCTTGCCATCTATTAAAATGTCTTTTCAAGAGTTTTTAACATGGTTTAAAAGTGTTTAGAGGTCGCTGACTTCGAATTTGATGTCACAATTTTAAAATTCAAGATGGTTAATAGTATTGCCCCCTAAAATTTTTTTATTTTCACGAATTTGGTGCTGGAGCAAACGCTAGGTAAAAATGGGTTGCTGAATCCGAATTCATTGCCAGATTTCCAAACTTGTGTAATTTTTTTATAACAGTCTTGCCATCTACTAAAATGTATTTTCATGAGTTTTTAACATGGTTTAACAGTGTTTAGAGGTCGCTGACTTCAAATCTGATGTCACAATTTCAAAATTCAAAATGGTTAATGGTGCTGCCACCTAATATTTTTTTTTTTTATTTTCACGAATTTGGTTCTGGAGCAAACACTAGGTAAAACTGGGTCGCTGAATCCGAATTCGTTGCCACATTTCGAAAATTGTGTAATTTCTTTATAACAGCATTGCCACCTACCAAAATGTATTTCAAGAGTTTTTAACAAGGTTTAACAGTGTTTAGGGGTCGCTGACTTCGAATCTGATATCAGAATTTATGTATAATGTCAAAATCAGCCGATTTTTTCTTTTACTGCTTGCTGTTTATTGTGGCGGCGTAGTTGCTGCTGCTGTTTTTGCTCGACAGCGCGGTTATTGTTCTAAGATATGGTATCTTCCTGTGGGTTTGCACAATAAAATTAGCGAACAATCACAGATTTCTTAAAAAAAAATAAATTAGGTTATTAAACGCCTTATTAAAAAATATGCAATGTCAAAGTAAAAAAAATTTTTATTATATTTTCAAGTCAACTTTTAATTTGCAAGTGGCATTTTCTTAACAGAAAAAATATTGGTAAAAACTTTTACATTGAGAATATTACAAAATATATACAAAATATATATATAATATAGAATATTATAAATTATGGTTTTTTTTCGTAAGCTATTTTTTGCCGCACTCGTTACACTGTGCGACAGTTCTTCGTGAAGTGTGGCTTTGACTGTTAAATTTTACCCAGCAGACAACAATATCTGACTATCGACTGCTATCGTTATTCAGCAAATACAAACGCTGAGTGTTAGTTAGCAACACTATTAATTATCTTCAATTCTAAAATTCTGACATCAGATTCGAAGTGAGCGACCCCTAAATACTGTTAAACCATGTTAAAAACTCTTGAAAATACATTTTAGGAGATGGCAAGACTGTTATAAAAAAATTACACAATTTTGAAAATCTGGCAAAGAATTCGGATTCAGCGACCAATTTTTACCTAGTGTTTGCCTCAGCACCGAATTCGTGAAAATAAAAAATTTTAGCTGGCAACACCATTAACCATCTTGAATTTTAAAATTGTGACATCAGATTCAAAGTCAGCGACCTCTAAACACTGTTATACCATGTTAAAAGTTCTTGAAAATAAATTTTGGTAGGTGGCAACACTATTATAAAGAAATTACACAATTTTGGAAATCTGGCAATGAATTCGGATTCAGCGACCCATTTTTACCTAGTGTTTGCTTCAGCACCGAATTCGTGAAAACAAAAAAAACACAGGTGCGTCGTTGGACACACGAGAGAAGCGAAGCTTTTTATGTTACTGTCATTCCCTGTAGGAAAATCAACTAATTTAAAAGTAGTTGAAAAAGTAGTTTTTTGTCAACCACAACTAGTTGAAATTCTGACTTTTTCCATAGAACGAACTAACATATTTTGTATGGTGATGT
The DNA here is from genome assembly GCA_914767935.1 of Coremacera marginata. NCBI lineage: Eukaryota > Metazoa > Arthropoda > Insecta > Diptera > Sciomyzidae > Coremacera > Coremacera marginata. The sequence goes on along the minus strand of OU612046.1, from coordinate 74,270,911 downwards.
CCGCTTAATAAGTCAATTGACTTTCGTCTGCATATATTTTCAACTACTTGTTAAATTAGTTATATTTAAACTGGAGCTTATTATTATTTAACTGGTAACTTATATTTAAGTTACTTTAAAATAACCAATTGAAAACTTTTTAATATTCCACTTTCTGAAAATTAATTTAAAATCATAAAAATTTTAAATTTCTATACATCAAAGAGATAATTTATTTAACTGTTTTGAAAAATACATAAATCATGAAGTGATGAGGTGTTTGCTGAATGGTTAGCAATGCATGAATTTCCGTACAGAGTCCAAGTTGTGCAATTTTTGCTAAACACTACCAGTTTGTAATTTGGATATCTTAAAAAATAAAGACTTTTTAATCGTTTCACAGGGTTTTGATGCAGTTTATCAGTTTTAAAGTGTGTTTATCACGTCTGTCTTGCAGTACAATGTCGTAAATAAAAAAATGTCTTTTTGAAACAAAATGTTAGTGAAGACTAAAGTTAATAATATTTGATGAAATAACATGGTTAAATATATATAAACTTGTAATCTAATAAAAATTTGTAATTAAAACATGTCAAAATCAGAGTAGTTGCCGGCTGAATATAATTCAAAGTAGTTTATCAACCACTTGTTTTTAAGTAGTATTTCAATTACTTAAAAACTATTTAGAATTGAAGTGGATGCCGCCTTAATATAATTCAAAGTAGTTCATATGCTAGTTTTTTTTAAATTAGTTTTTTAATTAGTTGTTTTTAAAAACAAGTTAGTTTGTTCCTTGTTATTTCAACGCACTTGTGGGCAATTGTTAATTTTATTCGCACTATGATTTATAATTTTTTTACACATCAAAAAAACAAAAAAGTATTACTTTGCCCATCGTGAGGATCGATCCCATGACCCACTGATTAATAAGTCGACTCTGTTTCCACCGATCCAAACAGCTCTGTTAAATTTTTATGTTGATTTAATATTAAATATATAACTGCAGCTATTTTAACAGTTGATGGCGTTAACAGATTGCACTAGCAAACTGAGGATGATGAGCAGTGTTGTCACTTGCAAATTTTAAATAGTGGTAGGTTGAGTCTAAAATGAGTGGTGAATTTTAAAAACTTTGGAATATATTGTTCTTCTTAAGGAAAAATTCGACTAAAGTCCTACAGCAAAACAAATCATAAAAAGTATACCAGAAAGTAAGTTTTTTCACGCTGAATAAGATTTATTGCAAGAGTCGGTCCGAACGACTCAAACATAACAATCACTCGTTTCCAAACGAATGTGTTGAAAGTCGATTTAAGACTACCCGTGCAGAGGTTTAATATATATATATATTAGGGTGGGTCGATTTAAAAATCGCTCAATGCTCTGTGAAAATCGTATTCTAGGGATCAAAATAAGAAACTTTGCCGAAGGAACCATACCTCTAAAACGAATTCTGATGTCCCCCAATTTAGGTCGAACTTTTGGGTAGGGGCAAACTTTGAAAAATCCCACTTTGACCCATTTAGAGTGCTCCAATCGAGTCCAAATGTATGACCGACCCCCACTAACTTTGGAGGCTTGACCCACCCATGCCAGTGGCACACCCCTGGAACCCCCTTGTGGGGTTCTCCATACAAACATTTCAAAAAATCACCAGTTTTGGCACTTTACATGAAAAAATCAAAAATCAAAGTAGGTGCTATAAAAAAACTACAGAAGTAAGTTTACGACATGCAGCTGTGTCTTGTGGTGCCTTAAAAACGCACACAAGCAATTTTCCGATTTGCAATTGTGTCTCAGTGATACCTTCATTTTTTAAAAGGGTTGAATAAATTACTAAAGAGAAAAAAACTCCAAAAAGAAAAAAACATAGGCCTTTCGCTGATTTTTTCATGTAAAGTGCCAAAACTGGCGATTTTTTGAAATGTTTGTATGGGGAACCCTCATTGGGGTTCCAGGGGGTGTGCCACTGGCATGGGTGGATCGGGCCTCCAAAGTTAGTGGGGGTCGGTCATACATTTGGACTCGATTGGAGCACTCTAAATGGGTCAAAGTGGGATTTTTCAAAATTTGCCCCTACCCAAAAGTTCGACCCAAATTGGGGGACATCAGAATTCGTTTTAGAGGTATGGTTCCTTCGGAAAAGTTTCTTATTTTGATCCCTAGAATACGATTTTCACAGAGCAATGGGCGATTTTTTGCCTCCCCACAAATCGACCCGGCCTAATATATATACATGTCTGCATGTATAGCATTAAATATCGTGGCAAATGCAACATAAAATACGATGCAAGTCTTGTAACGAAAAACGCATCAATATTTTAAACTGTGTAGGCACTGTAAAATAAACCAAAACAATTACGCGTTGTAGCATAAGGTCAGGGCTTCTAACCACACAGCGAAGTTTAGTGGTCCTTATCGCGGTTGAAAGTTTGTGCCTTTTTCAAATTTCAAATATTTACAATCATACCGGCAGTTTTTGTTTGTTTTTAAAGAAAAATTGGAAAAAATTATATAAATAAAGCCCGAGTTATAATCTATTAATGGTTTTCGATAAACAATACATTTTTGTTTGTCATCAATGCTATGGAATAAATTGGAATTATATGGAATTATAAAAATATAATTAACAAAAAACAAATAAAACAGCAAGATCTGACGTCTGTGCTATGAGGATTGAGCCTGGGCACTACTTAAGGCACTACTATAAAATTAAAATAATAATTCCTCTTGATAACCAACTGTGTCACGAAAGAAAAAAAAAAAAAAACTGCGATCAAATTCTGTACGTGAATATTAAACGTTTCAGTAACAGTCCATAAACAGAAGGGATAGTAGAAATTTCCCATGATATCACCATGTTGAAAATACTAATTCGCTTTATGAAAAAATACAGTTTTTGAACTACTGGTATGAAGGCAGACTGCTTTTAACCTTTTGGTTGCACTGAAGGAGGGAATGTTAACAAAATAAATTATCAACCTTCCAAGAAATTCCATTTTTGGGTAAAAGATTCACTTCTACCATGCTTGGCGGCCACACACATATTTTTTTTATTTTTGGGAGGAATTGGGAAACTTTTTGGGGAACAGGGGGCGAAACTTCACATTGCAACGTGTCTGACCGCCTCAACCTGGCGAGGCCAGCATTATCCATGTCGAAATCGTCTCAAGTCGACTCAAACCTCCAAGTGGTGTTCCCTGGGCAACGGCAAACTGGCATCCGTCAGTTTGACGGCTAATTTGAGCGGCGGGTCGATCCATAGACCTTAAACATGGAATGTGCGCAGGGTTTGGGTCCCGCCACATTACTACTGCCCAATGAAAACTAAACCAGCCTCGGATAAGAACCCCAATTACGTTGACGACCACCGCAAACGAAAAACGGACAATGATTTACGGATATGCACCTGGAATGTCCGGACCCTTTATAGGGAAGGTGCCATTATCCAACTGGCGGAAGCCCTCAAAACAATAAAATCTGACATCACCGCCATCCAGAAATGCGATGGAAAGGGCAAGGCTGCTCTAAACAAGCACACTGCGATATCTACTACAGCTGCCATGCGGAGAGGCGCGAATTCGGATGTGGATTCGTCGTTAGCCGGAAACTACGCCACCTTGTATCCCGGTTCACACCTGTGAACGAAAGATTGGCCACGATTCGCATCAAGGCAAAATTTTTCTACATTAGCCTTATTTGCGCGCACGCCCCGACTGAGGAAAAGGACGAAGCCGTCAAGGACGCTTTCTACGCTAGTCTTGAGGACGTATATGACCACCTTCCGGTCCATGACGTGAAAATAGTCCTCGGCGATTTTAATGCGAAAGTTGGAAGGGAAGGCATCTTTGGCCCCACTGTCGGTCAGTTCAGTCTTCACGAGACCTCCACGAACAACGGTCTAAGACTGATCGACTACGCCGCGGCACGAATCATGGTAGCTAGTAGCACCAGATTTAAGCACCTCGACATCCACAAGGCCACCTGGATGTCCCCGGATCAAAAAACGCGAAACCAAATTGATCATGTTGTCATCGACGGAAGGCATGCCTCTAGTGTTCTAGATGTGCGTACATTTCGGGGGGTCAACACTGACTCCGACCATTATCTTGTTGCAGCCAAGATCCGCATGCGCTTATGCAATGTGAAGAGCATAAGCACAGGAATGCAACGAAAGCTAGATGTCGCTAAGCTGCAATTACAACGGACTGCCGAAGCCTACTCCGCTCAACTCTCGGCTAAGCTCAACCAACCAACCTCTGGACCCGACGACGCCGGCGGACTTTGGGCGCATATATCCCACTCCATGCGCGCTGCCGCTGAAGAAGTCATTGGTTTCCGGCGCCCGCAACCTCGGAACCAATGGTACGATCAGGTGTGTCGCACCGCGACAGCAGTAAAAAACGCCGCATACAGAAAAACGCTGCAGTCAGCTGCAACGCGAGCCGTGCGAGAAAACTACCGCGAAAAGAAGAAGGAAGAGAGGCGCCTTTTCAGACGCAAGTAAAGAGAGCAGGAAAAGCGTGAGCGTGAGGAACTAGAGGTATACCAGGGCAAGAAGGATGCACGAAAATTCTATCAACAGGTTAAGCCCGGAGCATCCACTTGCAGAGACTAAAATGGAGATCTGAATACGGATACACAGTGTGTGCTTAGATTGTGGAGACAGCACTTCTCCAATTTACTTACTGGCGACGATTCCACCAATGCCGCCCATGGAGAGCGCAGTTCAATGTCACCAATCGACGATGATCGTCAGCGGGTGCTGACGGCCTGTCAGCTGAATTGTTTAAAACTGGTGGCGATGAATTGATAAGGCGCATGCATCAGCTCATCCGCTAAATATGGCTAGCAGAAAGCATGCCCGACGATTGGAACCTCAGCGTACTGTGCCCTATACTTAAGAAATAGAGGTATCAGTCTTATTTCCATCGCATATAAGCTTCTCTCAAGCGTACTGTGTGAAAGATTAAAGCCGATTACAAAAACACTGATTGGACCTTATCAGTGTGGCTTTCGACCTGGTAAGTCGACCATAGACCAGATTTTCACGCTACGACAAATCCTGGAGAAAACCCACGAAAATCTAATTGACACACACCATCTCGTTGTCCATTTTAAAGCTGCGTTCGATAGCCCGAGAAGGGATTGCCTATATGCAACAATGTCTGAGTTCGGTATACCTGCAAAGTTGATTAGACTTTGCAGAATGACACACGCAGCTCCGTCAAGGTAGGAAATTACCTCTCGGAAACCTTCAATACCGAAAGAGGTTTCAGGCAAGGCGATCCACTGTCTTGCGATCTCTTTAACATCATCATGGAAGGGATCGTACGAAAGACCAGTGTGCATCGTAATGGCACCATTTTCTACAAATGCGTCCAGCTCCTTGCGTACGCTGATGATATTGATATTGTCGGCAGAATCAAGAGAGATGTTACCGCTGCTTTCACCGCTATCGAAAAGGAATCAGCCAAAGTGGGTTTGACGATAAATGAGGGTAAAACAAAGTATATGCTGTCTACAAACAAGGGAGCGCGGCGTTTAGACTCCCACGTTTCATCCGGCAGCTATAACTTTGAAGTAGTCAAGGAGTTCGTTTACCTTGGCACCGCCATTAATACCAAAAACGAAATCAGCCTGGAGATAAAGCGAAGAACAATAATTGCTAATAGGTACTACTACGGGCTCAGTAAGCAACTAAGTTCCAGAGCCCTCTCTCGACCGACAAAACTAACACTCTACAAGGCGCTCGTTCTACCTGTTCTTCTTTATGGCGCTGAGGCATGGGTAGTTTCGCAAACTGACGCAGCCGCTCTAGGGGTGTTCGAGAGAAAAGTTCTTCGCAAAATCTTCGGTCCTGTTCGAGTCGGCAATGACTATCGCATCCGAATGAACCACGAGCTGTATGGGCTCTACGATGACATTGACGTAGTTCGGCGAATAACTGTGCAGCGACTACGCTGGCTGGGTCATGTCCATCGTATGGACGACGAAGTTCCAGCGAAAAAGGTGCTCGAGGCGAAGGTCGCTGGTCAACGACGACGAGGGAGACCATGCGTCCGATGGATGGACCAGGCTGAGGAAGCCCTAACCACACTTGGTGTATCCGATTGGAGAAGGCGCGCGCAAAGCAGAGGCGCCTGGCGAGAGCTGATGAGGTCGGTCGAAATCCGGACACGGGTTGTTACGGCCACCTAAGAAGAAGAAGAAGATTGGGAAACTTTTAGAAAAAGCGGAGTGACTATAAGGCTAATGATAGGGGAGGAGGGCGAAAGGAGGAGGTAAAGGGAATATGGGATATGTGCTAGAAAAAATCAATCAACTGTACCTATATTTGCTTTTGGAATCTTTTACCTGAAATAATCGAGTTAAATCATTTAACAAAATATAAATACAAATTTATAAATACATGATTTTTTTTATAAAATGTATTCAGCAAATTTTTCCACCGTTTCCCCCTGTGTAATGCGGCCTTGGTCACAACATGACTTTCGTTCCTACTCCGTAAGAGTTATGCTGGATCAACGAAATATATCACGTCGTAGCGCAGGGGCGCATCCAAGAAAAAATGTGGGGGGGTTTTAAGTCTTATTTAACGACTTTCTCAAATTTTTTATAAAAGGTGTCCCAAAAATCACTGACATTTTAATTTTTTAATAAATCGCATTTCGACTGACCGCCTCGACTTTGCTTACATACGTGAGCCGTTTTTATTAAATTTTCTATGACATTCTGACTTAGATTTCTGTTTTCGTCTGAACGGGCGCAACTGGGACGACCAGTCCTTTTCGCGTCCACAATAAAGCAAGTGCTTCAAGTTTTTTGATTAAGTTGACCTTTGTACGCGTTGTTCGACCGTGAATTTCTCAATGACTATGCTGCGTGTTTACTGTTGGCGGCTATAGTAGATTTAGTACTTTTCGCTTGTCACAAAAAAAAGAGTGCCGATCAAAACGTTAGCGACTTTTGGACACCCTTTACAATATATAAACTTTAGAGGATAATGTTTTTCTTAAATGGATAAAATAAAAATTACGGTAATTTTACGTTTTTCGGCATTTGAACTTTAATTTTCTTTTGCTTTACCACATTCCTGTGAACATTTAGGAGAACTGGACGACTGAGCCTCACTCCACCAGTTTTACTTCTTACATCGACAGTATTGCCACACACGGTTTAAGGGGGTCCTCTGGTCTAGCCTTTTTTCAAAATATTGTGGAAAGAGAACGAGTGAAGATATTTTAGTTCCGTTTTTTGATTTGGGTAGCTTAATTTATTGAAAAAAATACAAAATTTTGAAAAAGTGAATTTATGGACCGTTCAGAAAGTTCTCGGCCTGGTAACGAGGTTCTCCGGAAAAAAGGTGGGTCCAAATTGCGCACGATTCCAAGTGTAAACATCGTCTGAAAACAAAAAAAAATATTCAGTTACTTAGAATGAATGTCCCTATAGCCCCTACCTCGGAAACAAAAATCGAAATTTTTTTAGGGGGGGAGCCGCCACTTTGAAAATGAAAAATCGAATTTCGACCTTTTTTTTTGTAGTCTAGTGTAGAAAAAAAAAAGTAAACATTATTTTTTCGGCAAGTTTGAGGTAGGGGCTATAGCGGCGTAAATTCTGCGTCGTTTCATGCCTCATATATCAAAATCGGTCAAAAACTGTTTGAGTTATCGTGCGCAAAGTTTTGAAAAACATGGTTTCGAGAAAAACGCGTTTAAAGTGTTGAGATCAATTTTGAGGCACACAAATGACATTAACACATATTTTTTTAATACAATACTTACGAACATTAATCGGCAATTCCAGCCCCATAAAGTGTGCCTTCCTCCATCTCATAAAACGAGTTTTCCATGGCTTTTTGGGCTCTGCGGGCTGTGCGACCCTCTTTCGATGATGCGTACGTTTTTAGCTCTGAGCGTTGAAGTCGTTTTCCGTCGCTAGATTCAGCATACATCTCGGCTTGTGGGCCGATGACAATATCCATTGTTGACATTATTTTTAAAATACTTGTGAAGCCTTCGTTGAAAATGCAGGTTGCCAGAAAATTTGCGATTTCGACTGTGGTAGCACCACAGTGGATATGTTTCGGCGCAAAGGTCCACAAAAGCGAGTTGAACGATTCGTTACAATTATGCGTTTTCTTCAATTTTTTGGCCGATGTGCTGGCAAAGTCGGTGTCCTCTACTTGGGAGTGCTGGTTTCCACGGAAATGCCTCTTTTTTGTTCGATACGCGTACTTACGCGGCGCGTTTGGGTGGCTTTTTTTATCCATAGCAAAAAAAAAACACAAAACGATTTTTCTTTTATTTTACAACAGCAGTTATCGCGCACGCGTAGCTTTCAGCGTTCGAAAATAAACTGAATCTCGTTCGTTTGCTTCTTTCATGTGAACACCTGGGCTCAAAATCATTTCAACCCCTAAATCAAAACATGCATGTATACATACTGCATGTATACATACTGTGTGTGTATATTTTGTAATATCAATACATATTTTGGAAGAATTCCACAGAATTTTCGACTAATGACTGCAGGCAAATAAACAACTTTGCTGATGCGTTATTTTGACGAAAACATACCTACACAAAAATGCCTGTATCTCCTAAACTATTTCGAATTTTGAAAAATCCTTTTGGGAAAATGTTTTTGAGTATCTGAGCAATAGAAAAAAAAAATTGAAAAAAAATTTTTCGGATTACCAGAGGACCCCCTTAAACAATTAACTTTTAAAACAATTTTTGTGTTAGTATTTTCTTTTTCAAACTTCAACGTTGATTTTATAAATATTTCAAAATTTACTTACAATTGATTTAAATATTCCAAACTTTGGGTTAAAAAACACAAAAGTTTTATTAATATATGAATTGGAAGAATAAAACCAGAAAATTTTATGCCATAGATTTTATTTTTTCAAACTTTTTAAAACTTAAGGGATGAAAAAGTAAATCGAAGTTAAGAGATGTGTATATTGTGACAATAAAACACGAAAAATGTATAATTTAGGTTCAAAGTTTACTTTTAAAATTTTGGAAAAATATAGGTTGGAAAAAGTAGACACAGGAATGTAGATAGATATTTTGCAATTGCGTCTTATAACTGTGTACAAAATGCTAAAATGAAAAAAAAAACACAGGTGCGTCGTTGGACACACGAGAGAAGCGAAGCTTTTTCGCAGTTTCATATATTCGATAGCTTAATAACTTTTCTTTTTAATAAATAAACTTTTGAATTCCAAAATTTAAAATAACATAACATAAATTACAAATATACAGAAAACATATTTACCGCTTATTTTTTTATTGTTGATTGTGAAATTTCTACGCCAATTACATATACGGGCTTATAATGCCAGCGACTCTCCATTTTAACTCTCCACACATAGTTGTGAACTTGGCTGCTTTTAACAAATTTTTTCTTTCAACAGTGTACTACCTAGCGAAAAAATCTGTCGAAAATTTTTCAGATTTCACTCCAAGCAAATCACAGAACGAGAAGTAAAAAGCTTCGCTTCAAAAATTTTCATATAAATTCAAATTGGAAAATATAAAAAATTAGTATATATGACATTTTTTATTACAAAAGAAATATACCTTTGCGAATGAAGTGTACTACATTGAACCGATGAACTGATATTTTGAGTATTTACGCTAATAACTTGACAGTATTGTTCTTGATTAATTTCAGCTTGATTATATCTTAAGTCAATATCACTTGAAGCAGCTTCTTGATTTTTATCCATTTCTGTCATTTTTTTTAATGGCCTTTATAATCTTGGCAACGCTGTGCCACATTAATTTTGTTTTCCTTCTTTTGTTCCTTTTCTTTCTTTTGTGGTTTTTCAGTCATTTTTTTTTTCTTCCGATACTTTTTACAGTATTTAGCATTTTTATTAGAACTTTTCCGTTTTCTAGAGATAGACCAAATAAAAAAATATATATTAAAGACCGCACAAGAAACAAAATTTAACAAACATTTTAGATACCTTGCCGATGTCATGCATGCGTTTGTTAATTCCATATTTATTGATATCATCTATTTTTTTGACACTTAAAAAACGCACTTGTGGGCATTGCTAATTTTCCTTGCACCAACAACACCACAAACGCATTCACAATACAGATGTACCGATGCTAGAGACACCTTTCGGCAAATTTTTGTAAGTTGTAGCATAGCAAATACACAATCCTATTTCTATCGATAGATGGTGACGATCTACTGCAGCATAGATTCTGTTATAATTAATATTCAATTAACAATAATTTTTAACAAGACCTTGTGGCCTAATGTGTAGTGTATTAGCCTCTCATACTAGTGAAGCCGGGTTCGATTCCACGGCGGGTCGAAATATTTTTAATGTTAAAGCGTTAAATTTTCTTGTTGTAATAAGCGCTAACAACAAAGAAACCATCAAATTTCCAAGAAAAAATCTGTCGAAAATTTTTCAGATTTCACTCCAAGCAAATCACAGAACGACGAGTAAAAAGCTTCGCTTCAAAAAAAATATTACCCATACAAGTTTCAAAATCAAGTGTAGAAAAAACTTCCTAAAATAATGTGCTATTAACGAAAAAAATTAATGTGAATTAATTAATGTGAGGTGGATGGAAAATTGTATAGTTTTTCTTAGTCTTTAATATGTAAATTATGTCGTTCCTCCCTTGTGAAGACAATTTGCAATTCCAGGATTTGAGCATCCATAATATGATTTTTGGCAAAACTTGTGGTTTAAGACCAAGCCCAAAGAGTTCAAAATGTAAGCTCGGGGGCTTTTGAAATAATCTTTTTGGTATGAAAAACAAAATCTAAGGTTTTCCATCCTAAACCATATAAGTTTTAATAATAATCGTAATGGTTTATAAACTAAACTTCATGGTTTGGTAAATGTTTAAACAATTTTTTTATGTACCATTTCAAACTAGAGTGTTTTACTTGAAAACTTATAAAAGTTTGGATAAATATAGAAACTTTTGATATATAAAATTCAAACAAAAAATTTCGACCGTGCTGTTTGCACGAATACGCTGACTGATGCGAATATTCATAATTTTTACATATTGAGATAAAAAAATAAATAAATAAAAACACAGGTGCGTCGTTGGACACACGAGAGAAGCGAAGCTTTTTCACAGTTTCATAGATATGATAATTTAATGGTTTTTTTTTTTTAAATAACTTAAATTCAAAAATTTAAAACATTAAATATATTTAAAAAACACACGTTAATATTTACAACAGGAAATTTTATTACATTTTATTATATTATTTATCTTATTACATGTTACTGTCGTTATTTCAACGCACTTGTGGGCATTGTTAATTTTTCCTTCGTGCTATGCAAAAACAAAACAAAAGCATGTACCAACAGCATAAACGCCTTCACATAAAAAAAAATCGATTGCCATGGATCGATCCCATGACTAGCTGATTAATAAACCTAGGCTATTTCCATCGCCCCAAACAGCTATGTTAAATTTTGGTGTTTATTTAATGTTAAATATATAACTGCAGCTATGTTAACAGTTGTTAACAGATGGCACTAACAAACTGAGGATGATGACCAGTGCTGTCACTTGCAAATTTTAAATAGTGGTAGGTTGAGTCTAAAATGAGTGGTGAATTTTAAAAAAATTTGGAATTTAGTTTTCTTCTTAAGGCGGTCTTCCCATTCAAAACCCGTTTTTTGGACCCTTTTTAAAAAAATTCTTATTTGAAAACGCAAAGAATAATTGAAAACTTTTTTTATTTATTGTATTACAAAAGGTTCAAAGTAAATAAAAAAATTTTTTTTGCCTCGATACGTGGGCTGTTCAAAAAGTAATGAGACTTCAAAGTTGGTGGTGAAAAAAAAAGGTGTCGTCACGGCGGCCACGATTCCGGGTCTCCGGAGCGTCTGAAATGAAAAAAAAACGGGGTTATAATCAGTATAGATGTAATTCTCGGGTGAACCTCAAGCTTAATTTTGTGATTTTTTTTGACAAAATGGCGGCCATTCAAAAAAAAATTTCAATTTCGGGTTTTTTTTTTTGTAGTTTAGTGTAAAAAAAAAATAGTAAAAAAATTTTTAAGTTTTAAAATTATGGTCGAGGTTCACCCGAGAATGGTGACAATTCTGCGTCGATTCCATTTTGTTTCATGAAAATCGGTTCAGTTGAACTGGAGATATCATGGCCGCCAGTTCGAAAAACGTGGGTTCGAGATAAACGCGTTTAAAGTTTGAAGTAATTTTTTTGGGAAAAAAAAAAAAAATCTAAAATGTTTAAATGCAGTTTTAAAGAGCTGACAATTTTTACTTGCAAATATTAGTCGGCGATGCCAGCTCCATACAGGCCACCTTTCTCTTTTTCGTAGAAACTGCTTTCTGCTGCCCTCTCTGCTCTGCGAGCCGTTCTGCCAGCTTTTGATGATGCCGCAGCTCGAGTCTCTGATCGGTTCAATCTGTCTTCATTGCGAGATAGTGCGTATTCGTATGCGTTTTTGCCAATCGCAATACCCATCAAACCCATAATTTTAAGTATGGGTATAAAACCGTCGTTGAAGAGGCACGTTGCAATGAAATTGGCCACTTCGATGGTGCGTGCGCCTGAGTTGATGTGTTTGGGCGAAAGTGACCAAAGAACAGAATTGTAGGACTCATTGGAATTCTGAGTTTCAGATCCAAGGCATCTTTCAAGCAAATTATCTGCCGGCAGCGCTTCGTAAGCTGGTTTTATTACCTCCATCACCTTCTTGTCCATCAGACCTTGCTTCACAAAAAAGGCTGTATCTTCTAAAGTATTTCGAATTTCTAAAAATCCTTTTAGGGGCATATTCACAACTACCCAAGCTATAAATAAATGAAAAAAAAAAGTTGAAAAAAAAAGTTGCTCAATGAGAAGACCCCCTTAAGGAAAACTTCGACTGAAGTCCTAGAGCAAAACAAATCATAAAAAGTATACCATAAGTATGTTTTTTACGCTGAATTAGTTTTATTGCAAATAATTCTCATATAATGTTCTTAAAACGGAAAAAAAAATATTAAATGTAATAATAAATAAAATATATATGCAATAAAATTTCTAAAATTTTAATTATAATGCAATATTTTTTATATAAATATATCAAGAAGTGATATATTTTGGAAAAATGCAAATAGTGGGTGATAAAAGTGGTAAAAACCAAAATAGTGTTAGATTTATCACAATTGTGGAAAAGTGGCAATATTGATGATTCTTGTAGCAAGTGATTTAGCAGCTACCCAAACCATAAACATATATCAATCAACTCTTGTAGCAACCCTGTAGGAAAATCAACTAATTTAAAAGTAGTTGATAAAGTAGCTTTTTGTCAACCACAACTAGTTGAAATTCTGACTTTTTCCCATAGAACAAACTAACATATTTTGTATGGTGATGTCCGCTAAATAAGTCAATTGACTTTCGTCTGCATATATTTTGAACTACTTGTTAAATTAGTTAAATTTAAATTAGTTTTTAACTACTTCAAAATAACCAATTGAAAACTATTACTGATGGCCTAAAGTTAATATTTGATGAAATAACATGGTTAAATATATATAAACTTGTAATCTAATAAAAATTTGCAATTAAAACATGTCAAAATCAGAGTAGTTGCCGCCTTAATATAATTCAAAGTTGTTTATCAATCACTTGTTTTTAAGTAGTATTTAAATTATTTCATATATAATGCAAATAAAACTATTTACAATTGAAGTGGATGCCGCCTTAATATAATTCAAAGAAGTTCATATACTGGTTTATTTTAAATTAGTTTTTTAACTAGTTGTTTTTAAAAACAAGTTAGTTTGTTCCTATAGGGAAGTGTCTAAGCAGCTACCCAAACCACACAAACACATTAATAGATTATTGGATGTGCTGCAACATAGCTTCAGTTGCACTTAATACTAAATCAATGCTTCGGCATAACACAGGTATTTGGCTCACTGGGTGGATTATAATTTTTTATATTAAATTGTCTTGTTGTAAATAACACACAAACAAAGAAACCATATAAAATTCTAAAAAAAAATCTGTCGAAAATTTTTCAGATTTCACTCCAAGCAAATCACAGAACGGGGCGTAAAAAGCTTCGCTTCAAAAAATAAATAAGTATATAAAGATAAATGATAGCCAATTTTTCTGATTCGTACGAATACAGTGCATTCAAATATTTGGTACAAAACGTTATAAGAAATCAAAAAATGTTGATAGAATTACAGTATTGAAGGAAAACAGCCTTGGTTTACAACCTCTGTGTTAATACTGATAACCTTATGTTAGGTATACAGAATTGAAGTTAAAATAATCTTCATTACTTTTTCTTGGGGAAGTTTTCTTGGTCATGGTCTTATCAACTAAATAAGTTATTAATAAATTTTTGCTTATTCGTTTTTAATCCTTTATAAGTCTATGCAAATAAACTTTATTTATACAATATAACAAACTATTTCGAAGAAAGTTATTTGCTTTTTTCTGCAAATATTTTTTTTGAGAAAAAACCAACAACTAGTTTACGATTTTTATACCCCAACGCGTACTGCGTAAGGAGTATATTAATTTTGCCATTCCGTTTGTAACGCCAAGAAGGAGGCGTGGCAGGTATAGAAAAATATATATATTTTTGATCAGCATCACCTCCTGAGTCGATTTCCGTGTGTCCGTCTGTCTGTCCGTCTGTCGACACGATTACAGCCGTAATTTTAAAGCTATCGCGATGAAATTCAAAATATAAGTTTATTTTTAAAAAAGGAAGATCAAGTTCGAAAATGGGTTAAATCGGATGAAAACCACTCCTACCTCCCATACAAAGTGACTTTATTTTACCGTAAAATGTTTTTAAAATCCACAAAAATTAAAGAAATGCTTTGCAATTTGGCACGTAAGCTTTGATCTTCAATCTGAGTCCTGGCTCTGAAATCGATAAATGGAAAAATCTGATGAAAACCACGCCTACCTCCCATACAAATAGTCTTTATTTTAAATGTAAAATCTCTTAAAAATCCACAAAAATCAAAGAAATGTCTTAAAATTTTGCACATAGTTTTTTATATTTAATATAAGCCATATCTATTATATATAGCAAAATCGAATGAAAACCACGCCCACTTCCCATACAAAGTGGCTTTATTTTAAACGTAAAATCTCTTAAAAATCCATCCAATCCTAAAAATTAAAGAAATGTCTTGAAATTTGACACGTATGCTTTGATATTCAATGTAAATCCTCACTATGATAAATGGCAAAATCGAATGAAAACCACGCCTACCTCCCATTCAAAGTGACTTTATTTTAACAGTGAAATCTCTTCAAAATCCAGAAAATTTAATGAAATGCTTTGAAATTTTGCATGTAAGGTTTGATTATCAATATAAATCATAGCAATGAAATTTGGAAAAATCGGACGAAAATCACGCCTACCACCCATACAAAGTGGCTTTATAGTAACCGTAAAATCTCTTAAAAAGCTGCCCAAATTAAAGAAAGGTCTTGAAATTGTTCACATAGGCTTTGATATTTAATGTTGACCATTACTATGATATTTGACAAATTCGGATGAAAACCACCCCTACCTTCCATACAAATTGGCTTTATTTAAAACGTAAAATCCACAAAAATTAAAGAAATGCCTTCAAATTTTGCACATGAGCTTTGAAATGTAGTATGAAGCATCTCTGTGATATTTGCAAAAACGGATGAAAGCAACGCCTACCTCCCATACAAAGTGACGTCATCAAAACCGGAAAACTTTCTTATTCCAAACTCCACCCACATCGTTTATCTAACACATACCAAATTTTGCATATATATTCTATATACACATGTGGTGTAATATGAAGTTCTCAGACTTGGAAAGTCTATGGGCGTGGCATCTTACTTTTAATCGAACTTTTTCAACACCGTGTGTCAGACACCAACAAAATTTTGCACATATTCTCCTTGGTAATTTGAGCAATCTTACGAGTAAGTTTATAAAACTGAGCAGTACTAGACAAGGGGCGTGGCACTTTATTTTTAAACTAGCTCTATCTACTCCGTTTGTGCGATTTTAACCAAATTTGTTACATATATTCTTGAGCATAATGATAGGTTTCAAGCCTACAAAAGTGGGTGGGATTCGACAAGGGACGTGTCAATTTAACTCTAATTGAACTCCCTCTACACCGTTGGTCCGACTTAAACCAAATTTTGCACATATAATATTTGGCATAAGGATCAGTCTTTAGTTTATAAAAGTTGGCGATACTATACAAGAGGCGTGGCACTTTATTTTTAATCTATTTCCATCTACACCGTTTCTCCGATTTCAACCAAATTTTGCACATATGTTTTTTAGTATAATTAGAAGTTTTTCTGATTTCAAACAAATTTTGCAAATATATTCTTTGGAATAATGAGCAGTGAAAAATCTAAAAATTGATCGGAATTAGACAGTGGCGTGCCACTTAAATATAAATCAAACTCCTTCTATAGCCTTTGTCCAACTTCTTCTAAATTTTCCATATTCTTTGGAATAATGAGCAGTCAGTAGTCTTTCTAGACTCGAATTCACTCGAATTGAACGGGGCGTGGCACTTTAATTTTAAACGAAATTGTTTTAAGCCGTTGGTATGAATTGCCACATACCAATCAGATTTTTCACATATATTCTTTAGCAGTCTACAAATTACTCTATGTGACAGCTAAGTGTAAAATAAAAATAAGCGTATAATATAAATATTTTTGCAGATAATAGATAAACATTTTATAGACGGCTAAAGACTTCGAATATACCTCAATACGGCCGCGGGGGTATTTTAGCTTCGGTACCCTGCCGAAGCTCAATTCCTTACTAGTTAGGAATAACGATGGCTTCATTTGGCGTATTCTAATAAAATAATGTAATTTAAAAAATAAAAGACAAAAATTTATAAAGAACAAATTTAAAAACCCCTTAGTTATGAATGAAACTTCAATACTTGTATATACACGAATTAATTTTTGTGTTAAGTTTATAAAAAATCGATAAATGTAGGGTTAATAATAACGATTTTTGTTGTACTGATTTATTGTTAAGATTATGGGTTTTTTTGTGCGTTATTGACTTTTGGTTTGAATTTGTTGGCGAGACTGACGATTACAATTGTTTATCCCACAAAATTTTCACTCTTCGCCCTTCTGACTAAACCATAGCATAGCACAACACAAAAGAAAATCGCTGCATTTAACCGTGTTTTATTTATTCTATTATTTCTGTGTCCATTAGCAATACAGCTTATGTCTGATTTATGTGTTTGGAGAAATTTTGCTTCAAAGTTTTTAGTTTTATGTTTTTATATAACTTTGGCTAGGATCACGCTAGAAGCTTCAAATTGTGTAGATCGATAAGAGTGTAAAATTGAATTTGTTTTTTTGAAGCGAAGCTTTTTACTCGTCGTTCTGTGATTTGCTTGGAGTGAAATCTGAAAAATTTTCGACAGATTTTTTCTTGGAAATTTGATGGTTTCTTTGTTGCTAGCGCTTATTACAACAAGAAAATTTAACGCTTTAACATTAAAAATATTTCGACGCGCCGTGGAATAGAACCCGGGTTCACTAGTATGAGAGCCTAGTACACTACACACTAGTCCACAAAGGCTTGTTAAACATTATTGTTAATTCAATGTTAATTATAACAGAATCTATGCTGCAGTAGATCGTCACCATCTATCGATAGAAATAGGATTGTGTATTTGCTATGCTACAATTTACAAAAATTTGCCGAAAGGTGTCTCCAGCATCGGTACATCTGTATTGTGAATGCGTTTGTGGTGTTGTTGGTGCGAGGAAAATTAGCAATGCCCACAAGTGCGTTTTTTAAGTGTCAAAAAAATAGATGATATCAATAAATATGGAATTAACAAACGCATGCATGAAATCGGCAAGGTATCTAAAATGTTTGTTAAATTTTTGTTAAAATGTTTGTTAAGTTTTGTTTGTTAAGCGCACACGAAAGTGTGCGCTCTTTAATATATATTTAATATATATTTTTATCCTCGTTCTGTAATTTGCTTGGAGTGAAATCTGAAAAATTTTCGACAGATTTTTTGCTACGCAGTACGCTGTTGAAGGAAAAATTTTTTCAGTGCAGTTAAGTTCACAACCATGTGTGGAGAGTTAAAATGGAGAGTCGCTGGTATTATATGTAATGTAATTGCGTGGAAATTTGACATTCAACAATAAAAAGTAAGCAGTAAATATGTTTTCTGTATATATGTAATTAATTTTATGTTATTTTAAATTTTTGACTTTAAAAGTTAATTTATTAAGAAGAAAAAAATTATTATGCTATCAAATCTATGTAACTTCGAAAAAGCTTCGCTTCTCTCGTGTGTCCAACGACGCACCTGTGTTTTTTTTTTAATGGCTTACCCTCTTAAATTCTGTGTATGATGTTAAAAGAAATGTTAATAAAATTTGGTGTACCTGGACCACGGGAACCCGTGCCGGCAAGCATCAGTACATGTCAATACTTGGTTATATGGGGAAAAAGTGCTCATGTTTTAAAAAAAACCCAATAACTATTGTATAAATGTAAATTTTTTCAAAATGTCATCAAATTAGGAACATTCCAAAAAAATTCCAGTTGGTGATCTGTTGGCCGATTAAAATCAACAGTTGGCTGATAAATAATGGAATCGCTTATATAAAATTTAACAGCTAGTTGCTATAATCAATTAAATTAAATTAAAATAGGGGTATTTACACCGGACTCGTTAGTTTGTTACACTCTTTAAACACTATCGTAAAATCATCTTAAAACATGCAATAACAATAGAGTTCAGCTACTACAGCTATATCGCACTTCCTCAGCATTAACCCATCTAAAGCCACTACCCAGTAATCATTGAAAATATCAATGTTATGGATACCCGTGACTACAAACAAGTTAATGTGGGAAAAATTTACCCACCAATAAATGGGTTGGGCTCAGGGACAACACAAGACGTAACAACTAACCATGCGTATACATAGATCTAATTACACAACTAATTTTAATCTACTTTTGAGTTGACCTTTTGACAAATTAACATCAAAAACGCTACAATTGTTAACAAAGGAACTCATGCGACTTAAAGGAGCAGTAGCCATATAATTTGTTCTACTAAATGGCAAATAAATTAAGTTGTTATTCTTTGTTATTCTTTCGCGTGAATATAAGCATGATTTGCATTTAAATATCCTACTTACTTAAAAACCTAAAGAAGCATCTTTAAAATCAGTTTTGGAACGTTGATTTTAAGACAGGCTAACTGAATTTTAACAAATGCATAGGTCTTTTACATTAACAAAGGCTGCGGCGCAGCATATGCAATACCGGCAACGTTTGTTGCAGATTATTATAATTTTGATATTGTATAATATATCAATTTATGCATACTTTTTATAACAGTTACATAAAAAACTTAAAGGAATGTTTGTTTAAGTTTTTAGTTTTTTGTATTGGCCCAGGTGGCGTTTTAAAAATACATAACCAAATATCAAAAAATGAAGAAATAAATCCTTTTTTTTTATTATTCCAACGCTTCGAAGATCTTAATTTAAGGCATTGCTTGTTTGAGTTTTATATAAAATCGTCTTAAATTAAGACACTTTTGAAGATGCTTTTAAGATAGAAACTTTATCGGTAAATTCAGCAATGGGTCAAACACCGTTGCAGCTCTTTTTAATGCAAATTTCAAGCTGAATTTAAGATTTTGTTTTTACAGTGTAGTCGTTACTTGTTATTTTTTTAAAATGCATTTTGTTTTTGTTCGATAATTTTACAAAAACAAACTGCATATAAAAAAATAACAAGTAGTTAACTAACGAGTCCAGTATAAATACTCCTAATGCTTTTCGGTTTTTTGTTGTATCATTGTTAATTCATACGAGTATGTGAAGAGTTCATTCTTAATATTTTAAGACTCCAAAAACTTACTTACTTACTATTTATAATGATGTCTATTTAAATGCTACAGTGTAGCGCCATTTTGCAAAAATTATTGTATTGAAAAACAATAATATTTGTACCTTAATAAACATGTAGTATTCTTTGTTTTTTTTAATGCCTTTAAATAAGCTAGCAAGCTTGGAAACTAAGCGAAAACTACCAGCGGCTCTACACTTTTTTAAAAATTTAATTATTTTAATGCTTAAAAAAATCGCAAATCTTCAAATATGAAGATATTCCAATGAAATATAGTAGAAATACTTTCTGAAACATATAATATAGACGCAGAAAATCAGTGCATTACAAAATTTTTTGACTAGAAAGAAAAAAAACTGTTCAGAAAGAGCAAAATTTACGGAAAGTTTTAGCATATTCTTAAGCTATTTTGTGTTAAAAATGAAAAAGAGCCAAGCGTGGACAGACATCTAGTACTTGTTCCGCTGCAGAGGCGGAACTGGAAAAAATCTTGTGGGGGTTTATACTTCAAGGACACTCATTTTCAATTTGCAGGAAAATTCGTCTATTTACAATTCGTCTTGTTTAAATTCGAGTAAAACAATCCGTCTAGAAATTATTACTTTTTAAATAATTCGTCAGAGAATGAAAAAGACAAATTAAAGTTCGCCAATTGAGTCGACTCGAGTAGAAAATTCGACTCACGTATGGTGATAGGGACAGTAATTAGACGACTTGTTTTAGGCGAATTTTCCGTAGACTCATATTTTCACATATACATATTTATTTTTCCCTTTGGAATATGCACATAGTGAAAAGCTATTAAAAATTTTAGAATTTATTCCGTTTTAAAAACTATTACTTTTTCTAGTATGTGTTAGAAAAAATTACAGTCTTTTTTGATGTACTGGTGTTTAATTTTATAAAGAAAATAAAAATTATAGAAAAAAATAATCATGCCCTTCTTTTTTGTAGCATGGTGTACAAATTGTCTGTCTTTCGACGCACTTAATTTTTCTGATTCATTTACTCAACGTGTTGATTGATTACAGTTACAAATTTGGCATTTTTTAATTAGTATGATTTTATAACAAATTAAATAAATAACGCAAAATTTATTATTTATTTAAAATAAAGAATTTTTTTGGGAGTCACACGATTTGAAAATGTTATCCACTTATTATCTTTATAAGTTACTTATCTTTAAATACAAAAATGTTCTTTAAAATGTTATTAAAAATTATAAATATTAAAGTTTATCTTTAATGTTCAAAAACTATTTATCTTACATTATTCTTACCTGTTTGATTTTTATGTTATGTTTTTGTTTACTTTTAATAAAAAATTTAATATGACAAATGGTTTTTTAAAAAATGTACACAGGTTCATTCAGTTTCGGTTTCGGTCGAATATTACAAAAAGGGCCGAATTTTGGTTTCGGTCTGACACTACTAATAACTGATCAGAGACACAACATATTATACCTGCTGAACGCAGTCATTTAAGTTTTTTTTTCATATTGCAGCACAGCAAAAGCAACAATATACTATTGCCTTCGTTAAGCTTTCGGATGCTTTTTATTTTCATTCGTTACCGTACTAAAGATAGCAATGCATGCCTAGCCACGCTTTTCGAAGTTCGACGATATCTAAGCGTAAACTCACCACACTTGATTTTTAACATTAGATATATTTTAAGCGAATCTAAAATTATAAGTGCGGTGGTGAGTTTTTGTATTTTTTTTCTGGATACCTTAGTTTGGTAGAGGTTTTGTTTTTGTATAAAAAGCACTCTTATTATTACTAAAATTGTAAACATTTTAAAAACAAAACGAGTGCCATATTCTGTATTTTGTTACATTGTTTAATTATATAATAGTAATTAGAGTTCGTGATTTTTTTTTTTTTTAGTATTAGAAGAAAAAATTAAATTTTGTATTAGAACATTAAATATTTAATAATATACAAAACAATTCGGAACAACTTGAACTACTAAAGCTAAAAGTTGTTTTTGTTTCCAAATAAGAGCAAAAACTTGAAAGACTTAGACAGTTTACTTGTACTTCATGATTTATACATATATAAAATTGAATGAATTTTCAGTTTGATATTTTATTAATAAATGTACACAGCTACAGCTACACAAAATAGGTGGTAGGTATCGTGTGGCTAGGCTCCAGTGGCTTGATTTTTTTGGCTAGGCTGACCTTGCTGGTCTTTTCTAGCTGGGCTAACGTTACTAGGCTTTATAGCTGGCATTGTGTTGCTAGGCTTTAATGGCTTGACTTGTGTGGCTACGCTTACACTGCTAGGGTTTTGTGGCTCGTCTTACGTTGCTAGGCTTACGTTGCTAGGCATTGCGTGGCTAGGATTCAGTGGCTTGGCTTGTGTTGCTAGACTTACATTGCTAGGCTTTTGTGGCTAGGCTTATGTTGCTAGGCTTTTTAGCTGGCATTGTGTGGCTAGGCTGCAGTGGCTCGATTTTTGTGGCTAGGTTGACCTTGATGGGCTTTTCTGACTGGGCTTACGTTACTAGGCTTTATAAATGGCATTGTGTGGCTAGGCTTCAATGGCTTTGCTAGTGTTGCTAGGCTTTTGTGGGTAAGCTTGCGTTGCTAGGCATTACGTGGCTAGGCTTCAGTGGCTTGGATTGTGTTGCTAGGGTTACATTGCTAGACTTTTGTGGCTAGGCTTACGTTGCTAGGCTTTTTAGCTGGCATTGTGTTGCTAGGCTGCAGTGGCTTCATTTTTGTAGCTAGGCTGACCTTGCTGGGCTTTTCTGGCTGGGCTAACGTTACTAGCCTTTATAGCTGAAATTGTGTGGCTAGGCTTCAATGGCTTGACTTGTCTATCTAGGCTTATACTGCTAGGCTTTTGTGGCTAGGCTTACGTTGCTAAGCTTACGTTGTTAGGCATTGCGTGGCTAGGCTTCAGTGGCTTGGCTTGTGTTGCTATGCTTACATAACTAGGCTTTTGTGGCTAGGCTTACGTTGCTAGGCTTGTGTTGCTAGGCTTACGTTGCTAGGCATTGCGTGGCTAGGCTTCAGTGGCTTGGCTTGTGTTGCTAGGCTTACATTGCTAGGCTTTTGTGGCTTGGCTTACGTTGATAGACTTGTGTTGCTAGGCTAACGTTGATAGGCATTGAGTGGCTAGGCTTACATTACTAGGCTTTTGTGGCTAGGCTCACGTTGCTAGGCTTGTGTTGCTAGGCTTACGTTGCTTGGCATTGCGTGGCTAAGCTTCAGTGGCTTGGCTTGTGTTGCTAGGCTTACATTGCTAGGCTTTTGTGGCTAGGCTTACTTTGCTAGGATTATGTTGCTAAGCTTACGTTGCTAGGCATTGCGTAGCAATGCTTCAGTGGCTTGGCTTGTGTTGCTAGGCTTTTGTGGCTAGGCTTACGTTGCTAGGCTTGTGTTACTAGGCTAACGCTGCTTGGCATTGCGGGGCAAGGCTTCAGTGGCTTGGCTTGTTTTTTTTTTATTTTTTTTTTTTATTTTATTCCCGAAGGGGGAACCTTCAAAAGGCGCCACCGTGCAAGTGGGAGTGTGCGATTCTTACGCATTAAACCTAACCTCCGCATTGAATCTTCGTCCTTGTATAAGCCCCGTGGGACCGCCGCAAAGCATGACTTCACGGAGCATGGGAACAGCACTAAGCTGGAAGCTGTTGGAGTTGTGTCCGTATTCTAAAAGATTTGGTCATGGGCTTGTATATAAACTCTACCTATTCTATTTCGCAAATGCTCAACTCTTCGCAGTTCGTCGATAATCAGTCGTGCTAGGGTGCTAACCACTGACCAGTTAGCTTCATTTCTTAGCATAAGGGTAACCAAATTTTGATCAGTTACCATATCGCCGAGACTGACCGAAGCCTCAAGTCTGGCATTTTGGAACTTGGGGCACTCGAAGAGGACATGGGCCGCGTCTTCTGGTATACTTCCTTCGCAATGGGTACAATAGGGATCTGCTACGTGCTTGTATTTGTGCAGATATGCCCTGAAGCAACCGTGCCCGCTTAAAATCTGCGTAATGTAGAAGTTCATGGAGCTGTAGAAGTTCTACCAAACCAAACGGTAATGTTAGGGATGAGCTGATGAGTCCATCGACCCTTAACTGAGCTATCCCAGCGATCCTGCCACTTTAACAGTCTTCTCTCCCGTGCGAGTCTTTTGCGAACTGTTGGGTTTTCGCTATTGACTTTGAGCAGCGTTTCCTCTACTAGAAGGTCGATAGGTATCGAGCTTGCAAGGACTAATGCTGCATCCTCGGAAAATGTTCTGAAGGCACCGCATACCCTGAGTGCGCCAAGTCTGTGCACTGATTCAACACCACGTCGGTATGACTTCATTTTCATTGCTGTGGCCCCCACCGTTGACCCATACATCACGATGGATCGTACTACATTAAGGAGTAGTATCCTGCGCGCCTGTTTGGTGCCTCTCGTATTCGGCATCATTCTCGATGAAGACATGCATGCGTTGGATGCTTTTTTATGGGCATACTGGAGATGCTGTTTAAATGTTAATCGGGAGTCAATCCTCACACCAAGGTATTTAATGCATTCCTTTGATTGCACCAGCGTCCCATTAACATTGATGCTTGCAACTTCCATCTTTTTGCGGCTGCTTATGAGCACCGCTTCGGTTTTATGTTCGGCTAGACAAAGACCTACTGACATAAGCCAGTTATATGTAATGCCAATCGCCACACTTCTGAGTGCCTCGACTTCTTCAAGATGTTTTGCAGTGGCCACAACCGCTAGGTCGTCCGCAAAGCCGACGATCTTAACGCCTGTGGGAACTGCGAATCTAAGGACGTCGTCATATATAACGTTCCACAGCAGGGGCCCTAGGACTGACCCCTGTGGGACACCACCGGAGACGTTATACACCATTATCCCCTCGTCTGTTGCATAGCGTAGTATTCTACCATCGAAGTAGTTCGATAATATCTTAGAGGTAGCGTGGAATTTCAAATTTTGCGATCACTTTCATTATCGTATCCCAGTTTGCGGAATTAAAGGCATTTCGCACATCCAGCGTTGCCTCCAGGCAATACTGCTTTGCCCCCTTCTTCCAGCTAGTGCCTTCAATAGCTTTACTTGCTATGCTTGTAACCAGTTTTATGGCATCGGACGTAGAGTGACTCTTTCGGAAACCGAACTGTTGGCTCGAGAGTCCTACTCTGGATTGTATTGCTTCTTCGAGGCGGTTGTACAGCAATTTCTCGAAGATCTTGCCTATCGTGTCGAGCAAGCATATAGGTCGGTAGGCTGAGGGATCCTCCAGAGAGATTAGCACAAGCTTTTGCGTCTTCCATTGTGTGGGGAATATGCCCTCTGTGAGGCAAGCGTTATACAGCTGTGCGAAGGCTTGTGTTTGGGCTGCGATGGCCATTTTTAGCGCGCGGTTCGGGATTTTATCTGGCCCTGGGGCCTTCTCGCTATGAACAGAATTGAAGATTTGCATTACCTCTTCTGCGGTTACCATGGAAAAGACTTGCACGTCGCCATGATTAATGACGGGCTGCATCGGTGGTTGCTGAGGGAAGAGCACACTTACAATGCGGCTAAGTATGTGAGGGCACGTGGGTGGTGGTCGTCCAAATGACTTCATCTTTTTCATTACCAGTCTATAGGCGGTACCCCATGGGGTTACGTCCGCTTCGTCGCATAACTGCAAGAAGCACTCGCACTTCCTCGAACGAATCTTGTGTTTGAGCAGCTTCCTGCGCTCTCTATATACCTCGCGCAGTTCTTCGAACCTGTCGGTCCCTCTGACGCGGTAGTAACTTCTTCTGGCTTGGTGGCATTGGCTGCGTGCTTCGGCGATTTCGGCGGTCCACCAGTACACAGGCTCGTGGTGGTGCTTACTTGGTCTTCGCAACATCATCGCTGCGTCGCAAGATCTTTTCAGCTGCTCTGTTGCTTGCCTAGCCATATTCTGTGCTGAACCAGTGAGGTGTATGTCAGCCATCATTACTGTGAGGATACCTTCATCAAGCGTTTCGACCTTGTATGATGGCTCCCTATAGGGCCTCTGCTCCGTCGGTTGGTTTGCCTTTCCAATGTGTACACGATTGCTTGGTGATCGCTATGCGTGTAGACGTCGCTTACTTGCCACTGTACTTGCGTGCTCAGGTCACAACTGGCAGATGTCAGGTCAATTACTGAGCTGCATTTCGCGTTGGAGAATGTACACTGCGTTCCCGTGTTTAAAAGCACAATATCTAACGAAGCAAAAGCCTCCAGAATAATGAGCCCTCTTTCGTTCGTTCTCTGGCTTCCCCAGTCTACGGCCCACGCGTTGAAGTCACCAGCAATAACAACTGGACTGATTCCTCTAACATCGTCAACTATTGCGTCGACAGTAACAGCAAACTCTCTATGGATAGACTTGGTGCAAGGTAGCAGCTTACAATATGTGTGCCCATAACTTCTAGACGAACAAAACCGTTTGCACGTGTATGCTGCCTCATTAAGAAAGGATGTCTTCCGCAGGACCATATGGCGGCTCTTCCAGAAATGTCTGATGCCCAGACTCCTGGTGCTTTCGCGTTATAAGGCTCACTCAGGATAGCAACATCAGTGCTTAGATCTCGAACGGTTTGCGCTAAAAGATCTTGCGCTGCGCGACAGTTGCTGAGATTCAACTGTATGAACCTCATCATTTCCTAGGTTTGCTAGCTCCTGAAAAGGACGAACATTTCCAGCTTCCGGCACGGTGATTTGTTTCCGAGCATTTTCTTTCTAAGCACAAGAAACAGCTTGCTTCCGCAGAACACTCTTTTGCTTTGTGGCCCTCTTTGCCGCATTTCATACAGCACTTACTTCGGTCTGTGCTGTTGCTAGATTTCGCCGTGTGTCTAAAGTCGAGACACTTAAAGCATCTGGTTGGCGTAACTTTTTCGCGGACTCTGCAAATAACCCAGCCAACTCTGAGCTTGCCAGTCTCTGCAGTGCTGGAAGGCTTATGACCGCTGTTTGCGTGCCTGCATAGGCTTTACGGAGTGATTTCACTCTTGCCACCTTTAAGTCGCCGAGCTGCTTTTGGACTGCGCTGCAGACATCTTCCGGTGTTGTTACCTGGTCAAGATCCTTGATCTCGACCTGTGTTTCTTCCGTGAGAGTCCTCGTTTCGGCTTGGCCATTGAAAACCATATCAAATTCTTTCTTCAGCTCCTGGGTTGACTGGGTGGTTGCGCGCTTAAGCTGGATAAGTACTTCACCTTTTTCAGTGCGCCTTACTCTCGAAACATTTTCGCCGAACTTTTCAAGCGATTTTTCCTGTTTCATCCGCATGATGATATCGCTATATGAAAGCTCACCTGCTTTTGCTACGGCGATTGCATCAGGTCTAGCCAGCTTCTGAGGCGGTTTTTTGCGTTTTTTGGGCTTTCTAGAGACCTTTGTCCAAGGCTCAACCATTCGCTTTGCCGGAGTTTTTGGCAGAGGAGACGAATTAGCCACTTCGCTATAGGATGGCTTTAGAGCAGTCTCTTGGACAGCAAGCTGCTGCAGTCGAGTCTTTTTTGGCAGAGGTTTCCGCGAGTCACTGCTGTGTTCGCTTGCTCTTTTTGGAGTAGCCTTGGAGCCATGCGCAAAAATTGGGTCCGTCTGAGAGTCCTTATGGACTTGTGAAGCACTCGCGTTCACCTTTTTCTTGTTCGCGTTATCGGCGAACAGCTCAATTGAGAGGTCTTCGCAGGCCAGATTTGCCAGTCTTATTAGCTTCTGGATCTCATTGTGGACGTTCGATTTGGTTTTGACGAGCTTGACCTTGTCAGACCTTGTATCAGTGTCTTCACTTTGACCAGCTTTTTGCTGCTGACGCTTGCTGCTGCTTCAGGGGTTGCCTTGATGACAGACTCTCTATGCATGCTCTTTTAGTTGGAATCGCTAATTTTAAATGGGTTCTCGGTTGTAGTGTTGCTGCTCGTAGCTTTGACTGGTGCAGTGGCCGAGTGCGCTACCGCTGCAGCAGTTTTTGGGGCAGAAATGTTGTTTGAGGCCTCCAGAATCCTTGCCTCGACCGTGGGATTGCCCACGGGTGGATTTCCACTACTATGGTTTCCACCTGGAGTAGTTGCATTATTACACGACATTCCTGGTAAATGGTTTATTTTCGGGGTGACCTTCCCTTATCCGTTTATACCTACAGACAGGTGTGAATACTGCCGACCGCTACGGTACAGACGCAGACCAGTGAGCCGCCCACTATGGGTCTAACGCTTCTGGGTTTTTTTGGGTTTCGCCCCTCTCATCCGCCACCATGCTGCCGGTTGGTAGCACAGCGCCCAGGTGCCACCACGGGGAGGCACTTGCCATCAGACAAGCGTGCTAGCACACAAATATTTATGTGGTAGCATGAGAGTAGACTTGGAATTTAACTGTGAATATCGAGCTGGCTCCGCCAGGTTGAAGTAAACAGACTCTTTCACCTCACAGTGTCCACCCCCTTGACACCCGGTGGCTTGGCTTGTGTTGCTAGGCTTTTGTGGCTAGGCTTACGTTGCTTAGCTTGTGTTGCTTGGCATTGCGTGGCTAGGCTTCAGTGTCTTGGCTTACATTACTAGGCTTTTGTGGCTAGACTTACGTTGCAAGGCTTGTGTTGCTAGGCTAACGTTGCCAGGCATTGCGTGGCTAGGCTTTAGTGGCTTGGCTTGTGTTGCTAGACTTACATTGCTAGGCTTTTGTGGCTAGGCTTACGTTGCTGGGCTTTTCAGCTAGCATTGTGTGGCTAGGCTGCAGTGGCTTGACTTGTGTGGCTAGGCTTATACTGCTAGGCTTTTGTGGCTAGGCTTACGTTGCTAGGCTTGTGTTGCTAGGCTTACGTTGCTAGGCATTGCGTGGCTAGGCTTCAGTGGCTTGGCTTGTGTTGCTAGGCTTGCATTGCTAGGCTTTTGTGGCTAGGCTTACGTTGCTAGGCTTTTTAGATGGCATTGTGTGGCTAGGCTGCAGTGGCTTGATTT
This sequence comes from Coremacera marginata, assembly GCA_914767935.1. Lineage (NCBI taxonomy): Eukaryota > Metazoa > Arthropoda > Insecta > Diptera > Sciomyzidae > Coremacera > Coremacera marginata. Next base: position 74,242,062 of record OU612046.1, on the reverse strand, counting down.
TTGTGGCTAGGCTGACCTTGCTAGGCTTTTGTGGCTAGGCTTACTTTGCTAGGCTTTTGTGGCTAGGCTTACTTTGCTAGGCTTAATATCTGGCATTTTGTGGCTAGGCTGTAGTGACTTGGCTTGTATTGCTAGGCTTACATTGTTAGGCTTTTGTGACTAGTCTTAAGCTGCTAGGCTTATGTTGCTAGGCTGATTACATTCTATATTTTGGCTGACATTGTGTGACTAGTGGCTACTGTTACTATTTTGACGTTGCTGCATTTAAGCTGTCAGAGTAATTTTTGCACAAGAGGCACATAAAATCTTTCTTCCACTTGAAATTTTGGTGCTGATTATGGTGATAGTTTGCACATTTTATGTGGACCCAGTATGTACATTTATCGCATGACACCCATTCCGAGGTCATTCGTGATGTAAAGCGTTGGCAACAGTATAAACAAAAGTGTTCACTCGAGTTACCAAGTGAACTATAATAGTCTAACTGCTCCAAACATACCTCTGATAAGTACTTTCTATACTCCGTCGGATTGAATATAGAGAGTGATGTTTTATTATTCAGTTTTTCTTCAATAAAATTAAGAATAAAGCAACCACAGTTAAAATGATCGATTTGTTTTATTGCCTAAATAATTGGATGTACCTTCCATGTGCCTTTACTAATTTTTTTGTATTTGCGAATTTCTGCCAACTTGTTGTACAATTCAATAAAGCCTTCAAATGACCGAAGAAACTCTTTGCCAGTAGATTTAGTTGCCAATTCTGAAACTGAGATAGGATCATAAAATTCCAATATATGTTTATTTAAATTGGCAATAGCCAAGTGCCAATGTTGGTTGTGACAAATTGGAATGAAAATCATATCTGTTTTTATTTGGCTGCTCGTTGGGAAACTTGCAATTCTTGCCGCGTTGGCTTGTTCACAATTTTAATTTTGGAGGCTCCAAATGAATTGTTCTCCTATATATGATGGGACAATTTGATATCCTTCACACTCTGCGGTCTTTTGAAATAAAGTGCAAAAAAGTCAATGTGATCCTCACTCAAATATAGATGTATATTATTTGCCTTAGTTTTTGCACTTCTTAAAATTTTAAAGTCGGCATATTTCATAAAAGCGGAACCTGCTTTTGCAACAAAATAATTAATCATTTCTCCCGTTCGTTCAGAAAAAATTTCAGTATATCTTTTAGAATTAACAATTATGTTGTTTGCAAAGTTTTTCTGTTCAAGTATAGTCTCAAGTCTTCTGCGTTTGTTTAAGTATTGATCATTTTGCCTTTTTATGGCAATTGCGTTAAAACATGTTGTTTGGGACTTTCTTTTGTACTTGCCACTTCCCCACGATTCATTTTCTACATGCCTAGGAGCTTGCAGTTCTTCTTTTTTCAATATTGTTCGTCTTGTAATAGCAACACTACCATCAGCTTGTACTCCATGTTCGGCAAGCCTTACAAGCGACATAGCTTTAGCTTTTAATTTTCTTATTGCTCGTCCAACTTTTATCGGTCCTCTGCCCAAGGCAATTGAATCTGCAAATAGTAAGTGTTTTGTTTGATAAAACCAGTTTTCGACATCGCCATTGTTTTTCCTGCCATTTGAAAAAATGCCAGTCCATAATGGAAGAAATGCCACATAATTCTTCCGAAAATACTTCAAAAAGTTTTTGCAATAAAAATCATTAACTGCATTTTTTTTTTTTATATGTTAGAAATATTTTCAAGTACCTCAAAGTAAATTTTTTCAAAATCTCTAAAGAAAAATCTATTTTTATAAATAGAATATTCATTGCAAGTCCAAATAAATTCTTCAACTTCTGGATTATTTTCTTTGTCCTCGTCGGTTTTTAAAACAGATAAATTAGCTGTTTAGCCAGAGCCACTTTAGCATTATTTTCTTCCGACATTAGAAGTAAGCAGAAGTTATAAAACCATTGTTTTATTTTTAAATAATCTGTTTCTTCATATAGGTAGCCTATCATCTCTTTAATGCATCTATCAACAAATTCGGTTTTGGAATGCTTTTCAATTTCCTTACAAATATTATGATGATAATGAGATGTGCAACTTTTTAATATAATCAAACCTTTGCTATTTGCTCTTTTCCCTGTAGCAACATCGTGAGCAAAATTTATGTATTCAATTAAACTACAGGTATTCAATGAACGCATAATAGTATTAATCAATGCACGACTAAAATCAGTAACTATAATGTCAAAAAGAGGCCAGCAATTCAATTTTCACAGTTTTTTCGAAACTTGTTCAACCAATTACAAATTGAATCCTCGTCATGCTCACTACTTATTCTCTCTGCAAGTGGAAATATTTCTTTCTTTTGAATTTTAGTTACAAGAGCGTAATAATAAACTTGTTTCGAAATCGCGTTTGGTTTTCAAACAACTCCACCAGTGCTATTTAAATGAGCAACTAAAAGGTCTTCATAACAAGCTTTCATTTTCCTTACAATCTCTTTTTATCGTGTTGAAGTCATCTGAACGTCTAATGGAAAACTTAATGATTGGACATAAGAACACTCAGATACCCTTTCGCTAGCAAACATTTCCAATAAATCTTTTTCATCATCCTTGTCAAAATCTTGTTCTTGGAGAGCCTCTTGTCGTATTTTTTGAAGAGTTGACTTGGCTTTGATATCCCCCATGTTTTTTTGGAGTAAAAATTCAGTTGGTGCCTTAAGAGCTGTTTCCAACCGATAGTTTGATGGGAATGTTTTTGCTAACTTTTCTTTTACAATTTGTCTTTCAAAACTCCTGACCTGTCGCGTCCTAAACGAAATGTGGTTAACTTCTCCTTGGATTATTAACGGGCATTTGACAGCTGCATTTTCTTCTAAAGATTTGGGTATGGTAATAATGTACTTCCTTGAGCAGCCCACGTGTGTGCAATACATATAAATAGTTGCTAATTTTTTAGCACCTGTTTAAGCAAAAAAAAAAATATATTTATAACTTATATACTTTTACAAGACGTAAAGGTTAGCAATTGGAGAACAGTACCGCAACTGCTTATATAAAATTATCACAAATTATTATATAAGTCACAAATTATTAACGAATTGTTAATATAAGAAAAACGAATAGTTAATGAATAGTAAATTAAAAAACGAATCGGTAATGAATCGTTAGTTTAAAAATTTATTTTTAATGAATCGTTAAGTAAAAACCCCAATCATTTATGAATTATTTATTTCAACAAAACGAACCGATAGCGAATCGTTTATATAAAAAACGAATCGATTTCAAATTGCTAAAAAAAGGACATATTTATAAATTCGTGTCATTTCTTATCCTTTTCTTCCAGTATATGCTTCTAAACTAGACTATTTCTTAATCTCTTATTGTTTACGTCTTTCCAATTTTTAAAACTTATCTTCCGTTTTTTACCTTTATACACTTCTTCATCACGCTATTTAATTCTACATTGGCCATGATGACGAGCACGTGCAACGTTTTTCCACCCACTAATGACATTGCTAAGCATGTTAATGCCCAAAAACTAATAAAATTTGAGAAATTATGTAATCTCTGAATACGCCAGAGCATTTTTAATGGTAGTATGCAAAAACCTACCTAACAATTCAATAACATTTTAGAGTGAGAGCTTAAACAGGGATAAGAGTTTTCAAAAACAAGCACTTAAAAACAGACATTCACGTTAACGTTAATTTTATTGATAACCGACATTTTTTTGTTTCGTTGAAGCAAAACGAATAAATTAAAAATAAAAATAACGTTAATTCAAATAACGAAAAATATTTATTTTGTTTCGGAATAAACAAAATGACATTTTTCGTTTTATTTTCTCAATCAATCATTGAACAAAACGTTAGTTTTAACAAAAAAAATTCGTTTTTTTTTTGTATCGAAAGCTAATAACACATTCGTTTGTGAAAATTTTTACTTTATTACATATGTATATGGGACATAATGCATTGAATAATTAGTGCAATAAAAATTTCATTACCACAATCCATCTAGTGATAAAGCAAATTTAATTTGCATTACCATTAATATGTAATGGTAATGGAGAAAAAAATTGCATTTCCGTTAACCTTCACCTGGCCACGTGGGGTATGTACATACCCCACGCTTCTTCTCGTCGATTTTCGATATCTTAATCTTTGAAATCGAAACTCGTAACGTAAAACGGGTTATAAACAAAAAAAAAAAAAAATTGATATATTTTTTCAAGTTTCGCAGTTTTCCAGATTTTTTATGAACGCTGATCTTTATTTTTTTGAACTCTGACTATTCTACAGTTTAAAGTGGTATCTAAAGATGATCTCTGAATTTTTTTGAGACAAAATAATCAATATTTAAATTTTTATAAAGAATTTAATCACTGGGGTTCGTACGTACAACACGAGTCCACGTATGCTACTCAGGATGAGTATGCCAGGTGAAGGGTAATATGTAATGGTAATGGAAGAAAAATATCCATCACCATTGATATGAAATGATAACGGAAAAACTATTGCACTTCTATTAATATGTAATGGTAATGGAAGAAAAAGTTGCATTACGACTAAAATTTAGTGGTAATGAAAAATGTTAATGGTAATGGAAAAGTTTGCATTACCACTAAATTTTTAATGTTAATGAAAAAAGTTTGCATTACCATTAAAATTTTTCATTACCACTAATTTTAAATGGTACACCACTTAATTTTATTTAAGCAGTAATGGAAATTTTTTTCTATTACCATTAAAATTGTTCATTATCTCTAAATTTTAGTGGTAATGTAATTTTTTGTCCATTACCATTACATATTAATGGTAATGTAATTTTTTTTGTCCATTACCATTACATATTAATGATAACGGTATTTTTTCTTCAATTACCAATTATTTTCCATTTTTCATTACATGTTAATGGTAATGCAAATTCAATTTGCATTGCCACTAGGTGGATAGTGGTAATGGAAATTTAATGGTTATGGAAAATACCCATGCATGCTGTTTTAACATGGGAATAAAAAAAGGCGCGATTTTGTGCGCGTGTTTTATTCTTTTGTGCCAGAAAACGATAAAGTACCAAACGTATGTAAAATTTGTAAATTTGTAAATAAAAATTACCACATCGGTCTAAATTTTCTATAGCATATTCTCTATACTCAAATATATAATAATATGATCTCACAGATAAAATTTAAACACTAAGGTTGAATTCACGTAGTTGCAGTTTCTAATTATTTACGTATTAACTATTAATAATTCCGCTTAATCGATCAATTTATGAGCAAAATATAACTGTTGACGAAAATACAACTCAACTTTAATAGATTTTTTTTTTAATAATGTTTAAGGTCCGTTTTCTCAATGTTCGGTTAGTCTAGCTCTTAACCTGGAGACAGTTAACCATACGATAGCTAAAAACCCAGTTTCGTTTTCACCAAGTGCTGATTAAGTAACCTCCGGTTAAAACATTAATTGCGAATTTTTCAATTGTGAATACATAAAAACTGCATATCAGCTGTAATTTTTTTGTTTATTATTTTGTAATTATTTTATTTTGTGCCGCAAAAAAAAAAAATTGAAAAACGCAACAGACTATATGAATAAATGAATACCATTATTCATTGGTCCATCCTCTATTCTGATTGACAATCAAATTAAATTATCAAATTATAAAGAAACGCAATTCTTTCCATTTTTGTTTCCATTCCATTTGAACACAAATAATAAAAAAAATTGCCTACTCAACTGTTCTGCCGATTAGCAGCTAACCGGAACCACAACTTGCCGTTAACTTAACCGGCACTTACCCGACAGATAGGCCCTAACCGAACATTGAGAAAACGATTTTTTGCTAACCGCTGGTTAAAGTTCCGGTTAGTGCTTAACCGCACATTGAGAAAACGGCTCTAAACGAAATTTTTATTTTGCGATAGTTTCGTTTTTCAACGAAACGAAATTTGTTTTGATATTTTTTTTATCGTTATTAGAAAAACGAAATAATTCTGATAATTTTTTTTCGTTTTCAACGAAACAGAAAACTGTTGATTTTGTTGAGCATGTCTGCTTAAAAGCATTAGATTTTAAAAATAAAAAAATTATCAAAACTCACGAATCGAACCCGTCACCCGCTGGTGAAACACTCTACACCATGCGCCAAATTCGTGTTTAGTTGTGTTTATGAAAATAAGAGCAGTTGGCTTTTTTTTTTGCTATTACATCGGTACTTATAGATATAAAAACCTGGATCTGGATGCGGACTTAACACGGTCAATCATTTGACATTAATCATTTATGTGTTAGTGAATATTTGTTTGAATGCGTCACACAGACGCGTTGATGGCTTGATTGACCAAAATCAAATTATTTTGATATTTTCCAATGATTTCTATCGGCTTGATGTGTGTCAGGGCTTGATTCACAATCTTTTTTCAGTTTGTTTGTTTTCGTCGTTCGGTAATCATGTCTGCAGAAAAGAAAAGTGGTGAAAAAAATTGAAGAGGACAAACAATTTTTTGGCAGAGTTTTTTGAAGTTTACTTATAATTTACTTAAATTTTGAAACTCTTTTTTAAGAGATTTTCGTTTGATTGGTCATTAATTTCTTTAAACAACTCTTATCCAAACTCTTCTCTTTTTTTTTTACGTTTCTTCAATGCAACTTGCTAATGCATTACATCCCAAGTATTCGTCTTTTTGACTCAGCGCACGTCAGTATTCCACGAAAAATAATAAAGAATGAAAATTTGGAGTTATGTATGATGTGTGTAAGGGATAGCATCAATCCACGCGTACACACCGGTGTGAAGTTAGCCCAAAATCTTCATCCCAAATTTTTAACTCAGCCCAACTTTTGAATTCGCCGTAAAATGCAATCCAAAAAGCTTCAATTCGCCGCAAATGTTAAAAATGGAAAAAAACAACAAAATAATGTTCTTTTAATAGATATTTACAATAATCCTTAAAATATTTGAATGAATTTATATAAATATGTACGTTCCATGATAAAAAACTTAACGCGCAGCATAATATAAGAAAATATAAAACTGCTGTGCTTTGAAAGGGCATAGTTAGTTGTTATGAGAATATTTCCAAAAATAAACAATTAAAATTATCATTCTTCGCCAAATTCTTCAATCAAATATCCTTCATACCGTAAAATGGCCAAAAGTTATAACACTTTCCAAATTTTTACAATAAAATCGACTAAGAGGATAGAAGATGATAATTTTTCGTCCTGAATTTTTGCCAAAAATCAACAATTATGCAGAAAATCGACTGGAGGTATTCAAAAGCTCCGGTCTATCGTCCTTGATACCGAAATCTTAGCCGAATTGCGAAAAAATGTGATTTTTATATGAAAATCAGATTTCCACACCCCAAAACTTACCCCAAAACAAAAGTTCTCATCCTGAATTTTTGCTCAAAAATCAATCTTTATTTGGAAAATCGACTGGTGGTATGCTCAAGCCCGGGACTATCGTCCTTGGTACCGAAATTTGGGCCAAACTGCAAAAAAAAGGGATTTTCGTATGAAAATCAGAAATCAACACCAAAAATCATACCCTAAAACAAAAGTTCTCATCCTGGATTTTTGTTTAAAAATCAATCTTTATATGGAAAATAGACTGGTGGTATGCTCAAGCCCGGGTCTATCGTCCTTGGTACCGAAATTCAGACCGAAGTGCAAAAAAAATGGTATTCTTGTATGAAAATCAGAATTCCAAACCCCGAAACTGACCACAAAACGAAAGTTCTCATCCTGGATTTTTGGCATGTGATAGCTGATGCCAAAAGGATAATTTTGTGTCTTCTTCCTCAAATTGCTATTAATCGTCCTTCATACCGTAAAACGACCTAGAAGTGAAATACTCGGTTCAGCCAAATTTGTTTTTTTCAGTAAAAACAAAAGAAAAGTATAGAAGATGAAAGGTTCTCATCCTGAATTTTTGCCTTAAAATCAACAATTATTCAGAAAATCGACTGAAGGTATTCAAAAGCTCCGGTCTATCGTCCTTGATACCGAAATCTTAGCCGAATTGCGAAAAAATGTGATTTTTATATGAAAATCAGATTTCCACACCCCAAAACTTACCCCAAAACAAAATTTCTCATCCTGAATTTTTGCTCAAAAATCAATCTTTATTTGGAAAATCGACTGGTGGTATGCTCAAGCCCGGGTCTATCGTCCTTGGTACCGAAATTTGGGCCAAACTACAAAAAAAAAAAAATTTCGTATGATAATCAGAAATCAACACCAAAAATCATACCCCAAAACAAAAGTTCTCATCCTGGATTTTTGTTTAAAAATCAATCTTTATATGGAAAATCGACTGGTGGTATGTTCAAGCCCGGGTCTATCGTCCTTGGTACCGAAATTCAGACCGAAGTGCAAAAAAAATGGTATTCTTGTATGATAATCAGAATTCCAAACCCCGAAACTGACCCCAAAACGAAAGTCCTCATCCTGGATTTTTGGCATGTGATAGCTGATGCCAAAAGGATGATTTTGTGTCTTCTTCCCCAAATTACTATCAATCGTCCTTCAGCAAAATTTGTTTTTTTCAGTAAAAACCAAAAGAAAAGTATAGAAGATGAAAAGTTCTCATCCTGAATTTTTGCCTTAAAATCAACAATTATTCAGAAAATCGACTGGAGGTATTCAAAAGCTCCTTGGTACCGAAATCTTAGCCGAATTGCGTAAAAATGTGGTTTATATATGAAAATCAGATTTCCACACCCCAAAACTAACCCCAAAATAAAAGTTCTCATCCTGAATTTTTGCTCAAAAATCAATCTTTATTTGGAAAATCGACTGGTGGTATGCTCAAGCCCGGGTCTATCGCCCTTGGTACCGAATTTTGGGCCAAACTGCGAAAAAAAGGGATTTTCGTATGAAAATCAGAAATCAACACCAAAAATCATACCCCAAAACAGAAGTTCTCATCCTGGATTTTTGTTCAAAAATCAATCTTTATATGGAAAATCGACTGGTGGTATGCTCAAGCCCGGGTCTATCGTCCTTGGTACCGAAATTTCGGCCAAACTGCAAAAAAAAGGGATTTTCGTATGAAAATCAGAAATCAACACCCAAAATCATACCCCAAAACAGAAGTTCTCATCCGGAATTTTTGCTCAAAAATCAATATTTATATGGAAAACCGATTGGTGATATGTTCAAGCCCGGGTCTATCGTCCTTGCTACCGAAATTCGGGCTAAAGTGAGAAAAATCTAGTGTTATTGTGTTTTGAGTTCCATACATTAGTGCCAATTTTGAGTTTGGCTTTAATAAACTTGTCTGTCCTTCATGATAAAATTTACAAAATTGTGATTGAAATGTTTTCAATCAAAGTTTAGTAATTGTTTCGTATATATTAACATCTGAAAGTATGCTATGATATTTCTCGTTTAGTTTTTGTGTTGAAAATTTTTAAGGGTTTTGTATTGCATAATTTGATTAACCCTTCGTGGGACCCTAAGGTCCGTAGGGACTTTTTCGATTTTGAATCGCAAATTACTCCTATTTTGGCCACTACGACCCCCTCCCAAGCTTACCATGTATTCCTGGATCATTTAGTTCTGCGTCTTTTACGGGTTCGTTTATTAAATTCGGACCAGTGGTTACCGAGATCTAAGGATTTACTTTTACTGCCTACGAAAAAGGTCCCTAAAGTCTACTGGGACATAGTATGAAAATTAAGCAAATTAACGGTATTACTTCGTGGAATTCATTGTTTTATGGCTCAAAATTGCAGCTGCGTTTAGTTTTAAGGTAAATTAAATATTTTTGCTAATTGGGTTTTCCAAGAAATGAGCAGGGGGAGGTTTCAGTTTGCTTATTTTATTGCTTTGTTCATCCCTGATGCATTTGTCTTATACCTGCGTGCCTAGCTGAATGTTGGGGAAAAAAAGGTATATAAACCAGTTGCTTCAAGAATATTCAACAGTTGTGTACTAACTTTTGAATTGAATTGAGCTAAATAAAAATGTGCGAAGCAAATATCAATATAAATAAAATACTAAATGAACAAAGTTGTGATTTCGATGATGAAATAAGTGATCCATCGTTCCAAATAAATGAAGAAGCCTCTGATTGCGAAAGTGGAGCCACTATTGAATACTGGGACGAAGATCGAGTGACGATGATGATGAAACGCCGCCAAATCAAGAAACAACTTCAGATGACTATTATGTTGGCAAAAATGGTATGAAATGGAAGAAAGCGCCGCCACCAACATCACGTGTAAGATCGCACAATATCTTCACCATGAGAAGTAGAGGAATAGGACCAATAATGACTTCGGATGATCCATTGAGCATATTCAAAACAATTTTTACCGAGGAAATGTCACACATAATCGTAAGAGAAACTAACCGAAAAGCCAAACAAACTATTGAAGCGTGGAATGAAGCTAATCCAACACGACCCAAAGAATGGCAACCACTGGCACCCAAGGAGTTTGATGCGTTCCTGGCAATGCTTATAGCTTCTGGCCTATATAAGTCAAACAATGAACCAGCTTACTGCCTGTTTGATACAAATCATCCACCAATCTTCAGAGCTGTAATGTCATTCAAAAGATTCAAACTGCTATTGAGGTACATACGATTTGACAACGTGAACACACGCATGGAAAGGTCGCAGAGCAGCAAAACGGCAGCAATTGATGATATTTGGCTCATGCTGCAAGCTAATTTGGCAAGTCGGTACGAACCACATGATGCTCTAACAGTAGATGAACAACTGTTTCCATATAGAGGACGGACATCATTTACACAGTACATTCCATCAAAGCCTGCAAAATATGGAATAAAGGTGTGGTGGATATGTGATGCAAAAACCAAATATCCGCTCAAAGGTATCATATACTCTGGAAAAGCACCAGGACAGGAGCGTGAAACCCAGCTGGGCTACAAAGTGGCAATGAAGCTCGCGCAGAAATACTTATTTACTGGCCGCATTGTGTATGCAGACAACTCCTTTTCGTCTCTTGAATTGGCTGAAAACTTGATTACCCAAAGAACAGCATATGTTGGTACCTTACGCACAAATAAAGCTTGTATTCCCAGTGAGTTTAGGAAGAATCGCCCAATTGATAGTACATTGTTCGGCTACCATGACAACAACGTTGCGCTATGCTCATATGTGCCGAAGAAAAATAAAGCAGTGGTACTCATTTCAACAGCACATTATACAAACGCCGTCGAAGGAGCACATAAAAAACCAATGGCCATTGTGGATTACAACAAAAATAAAGCTGGAGTGGACACGATGGACCAAATGCTAGGTACATACACGTGTAAAAGAGGTACTAAACGCTGGCCACTGGCCATGTTTTATAATATTGTGGACGTTGCTGCATTGGCGTCATTTATCGCCTGTAATGACCTCAATCCGAGCCAGAAAAGCGACAGGAGGCGGTCGTTCTTATACAAATTAGTTCAGCAGTTGGATACTCCCGAAATCGAAGAAAGGGCGCTCAATAATCGTATAACCCGCTACCCCCATATCAAGAGTGCTATGATGATGAAGAGCTACAACGTCATACCACTAGAAGAGAGCATTACAAGCGAAGCACCACCAATCCAACACAGGGATCAACGGAAAACTTGCTATTTATGTCAACAACACAACAACAGGCAACGTAGAACAAGATTTGCATGCTGCGATTGCAGGAAGTTTGTTTGTATGGAGCCTTCAGAGCAGATGCAAACGAACTGCGAAAAGATTGTCAATCAAACGCTTACACACATAAAGCCGTTCGACAAGCATAATAATTTTATTTTAGTCAATCATGGTAGCAACGAGTTTAAGTAACGCATACAAACAAATATTTAATAATATATCAATATATTAATGATTGATGCCAAATAATTGATCGTGCAAGCTCCGCATAGGGAATAATACAAAACTTCACGTACACATGCTTGATGTCCAATGATTAACCGTGTAAAGTCCGCATTAAGAGGTTTCCTGTGTATCATAGTGCCGTTTCTTTCTGGTCAGTGCTAATTGGAATATCCATTTTATAGGGTAGTATCGCTTATCTCTTTCATCGTTGAAGCTAGCCAGTACTGCCAAATAGTCCGGTGAATTGGATTTGTTACAAGTTTCAGTGGCGGCATGTTATAACTTCGTAATCTTCAATGTTCGACAATTTGTTGAAAAACATAATAATTCAAACCGTCACGATTTCACAAAATGTTAATCCGTTAACGAATTTTACTCAAAATTTATAAAAATTTCATCAATAGATTAAAAAAGAAATTACTCTTAAAATACTTTTTTTGAAAATGCTCAGGTTCACTGACACTAGCGAACGAACAAATACTGCAAAGGTGGAATTGAGCGAAAAACTAAAAAAAATCCAAAACAGCTTTCAATTGAAGTGAAAATATCAAACATATAAATAAGTATTTTACTCAATATTGTATTTAACATTATTTAAACTATATATTCTTTTGCAACTATATACGTTTTAGCTGTTTATTGTAATTTCAAACAGTAAAATATTTTGAAAAAAAGCAAATATCAATAACATTTTTTTGTCCTGAAAAATCGCAAATGCTTAGAATACTGGAAGAGAAGTGAGTTCTGATTATAGTGATCTTATTTATAGAAAAGATTTTAATGTGTTTTTTAAGAAACTTTTGTGTGATTTGTTTTAATCACTTGAATATTCGGTGTGATTATTAAATAAATATGAGAATTTAATTCAAAGAATATACGAAAAATATTTATATTTTCTCCTTGGAATAAGATTTTTTTAAAAATTTGCTAAGTACCTTGCAGACTGTGTCTGGTACAAAAAGTAACATGATAAAAAAAGCTTTAAAACAAATAAAACATTGATTTGAAATCTTTTGTTATATACCAATAAAAATGATTAAGTGATTATCAATAGGGGTACTCACGATAATGAGTTCTCTTCACTATTCATCATGGCTATAAAATATGACATTATAATAATTTCAGTGAATCTATTGAATATTTGAGCACTAAAAAAACGAAAAAACATTCATAAAGGGTATTCATGTAAAGCTGTAAGCTTTAAATTTAAATTTGTTGCTTATATATTAGATGTTGCGAAAGTTAGAAAATATATAAACTTTTTCAGTTTGCGTGCGCACTCTTACTTCCGATAATCGTAGTAAATTCAATAAACTAGACTATATAGCAACTCTACATGAACAACATTTTAGATATGAAATTTTCAGCACATGTGCTATCTCTTTCCCCCATACTAAAAGTCAAAAAGGTTTCACGCCAATTTTTATAATTGCCAAATTCTTAAAATATATATATATGTTCAAGGTTGATTTATAAGGTTGTCGCAGGGCTGATTGCACTCTCTTCTCAGTACCCATAATTGTCAAAACCAGCCAATTTTGCGAATGACTACGAAAGAAAAATGGATGATAAAAGAAAGCATTTACAGAATTTCTATGAGCTGTCAACTTCGATTTGACAATTGTGGGTACTCGCTCTCTCCCTTGCGACAACCTTATAAATCAACCTTGTATTTGTTAAGATTTCCCGCATTTTTATCTTCATTGAATTCATAGGTCATCTCTTTTTGTCTAATGTATGCTCACATATCTATTTAGTGTATCTCTTAAAGATTTTTTCCTTTTCTTGCATATTCAACATAACAGGGTGAATAAGACAACTATTAATGCTAATAACGATATTACTCTAAAAGCTTAAAAAGATTTTTAATCAAATTATGCAATACAAAACCCTTCAAAATTTTCAACACAAAAACTAAACGAGAAATATCATAGCATACTTTCAGATGTTAATATATACGAAACAATTACTAAACTTTGAGAATACATTTTTTAAAAAAATGTGATTGAAAACATTGCAATCACAATTTTGTAAATTTTATCATGAAGGACAGACAAGTTTATTAAAGCCAAACTCAAAATTGGCACTAATGTATGGAACTCAAAACACAATAACACTAGATTTTTCTCACTTTAGCCCGAATTTCGGTAGCAAGGACGATAGACCCGGGCTTGAACATATCACCAATCGATTTTCCATATAAATATTGGTTTTTGAGCAAAAATTCCGGATGAGAACTTCTGTTTTGGGGTATAATTTTGGGTGTTGATTTCTGATTTTCATACGAAAATCCCTTTTTTTTGCAGTTTGGCCCAAATTTCGGTACCAAGGACGATAGACCCGGGCTTGAGCATACCACCAGTCGATTTTCCATATAAAGATTGATTTTTGAACAAAAATCCAGGATGAAGGACTTTCTGGATTTTCTGAAACTTCTGTTTTGGGGTATGATTTTTGGTGTTGATTTCTGATTTTCATACGAAAATCCCTTTTTTTCGCAGTTTGGCCAAAATTCGGTACCAAGGGCGATAGACCCGGGCTTGAGCATACCACCAGTCGATTTTCCAGAACTTTTGTTTTGGGGTAAGTTTTGGGGTGTGGAAATCTGATTTTCATGTAAAAATCACATTTTTACGCAATTCGGTACCAAGGAGCTTTTGAATACCTCCAGTCGATTTTCTGAATAATTGTTGATTTTAAGGCAAAAATTCAGGATGAGAACTTTTCATCTTCTATACTTTTCTTTTGGTTTTTACTGAAAAAAACAAATTTTGCTGAACCGAGTATTTCACTTCTAGGTCGTTTTACGGTATGAAGGACGATTGATAGTAATTTGGGGAAGAAGCCACAAAATCATTCTCTTGGCATCAGCTATCACATGCCAAAAATCCAGGATGAGAACTTTCGTTTTGGGGTCAGTTTCGGGGTTTGGAATTCTGATTATCATACAAGAATACCATTTTTTTTGCACTTCGGTCTGAATTTCGGTACCAAGGACGATAGACCCGGGCTTGAACATACCACCAGTCGATTTTCCATATAAAGATTGATTTTTAAACAAAAATCCAGGATGAGAACTTTTGTTTTGGGGTATGATTTTTGGTGTTGATTTCTGATTTTCATACGAAAATCCCTTTTTTTTGCAGTTTGGCCCAAATTTCGGTACCAAGGACGATAGACCCGGGCTTGAGCATACCACCAGTCAATTTTCCAAATAAAGATTGATTTTTGAGCAAAAATTCAGGATGAGAACTTTTGTTTTGGGGTAAGTTTTGGGGTGTGGAAATCTGATTTTCATATAAAAATCACATTTTTTCGCAATTCAGCTAAGATTTCGGTACCAAGGACGATAGACCGGAGCTTTTGAATACCTCCAGTCGATTATCTGCATAATTGTTGATTTTTAGGCAAAAATTCAGGATGAGAACTTTTCATCTTCTATACTTTTCTTTTGTTTTTACTGAAAAAAAAAAATTTTGCTGAACCGAGTATTTCACTTCTAGGTCGTTAACTGTATGATATACGATTGATAGTTAATTTAGGAATGAACAAATTTAGCATATATATTTAGTGGTTTAAGTTAAAATTTTATTTAAAACCTTTTCTTGTATTTGCGGCGAATTCAAAATACAGATATGTTTTGCGGCGAATTGAGCAAAAAGTTGGGCTGAAGATTTTGGGCTATCTTCACAGAAGTCATATGCTTAAACTAATACTACATGCTTAATACTAAATGATTGACCGTGTAACGTCAACATTAGAACGGTGCAAAGCCAAGGCGCATGGAGCAGTACATTATAGCTGATGTAAAATTTGGAGTAATGAGCAGTCATGCTTGCGAGTTCCCATATCCAAAATGGGTTTTAATATTATTACAAGTACAATACAATTATTTTCTTCAAATAAGTTAAGTGTATTACATCGCTCTTAAAAAAATGTACAATAAAATTAAAAAATTAAAAATATAATAAAATATTATATGAAAATAAACTTTTCTTGATACTTAAAAAAACATATACTTGTACCCACTTAGTTGCGGCACTGACAGCAGAGAGTCAGAAAGAAAATATTTCTTTCTGATGTCTGTGCGCTCGTCCACAGACTCCTTTTATCAATAAATGCAATTGTAATATACTGTTCTATGAAACACTACTATTTTACCTTTAAGAACTCGTTTACTTTTAACTGATGTAACACAAAAGGTTTTCTTGTCTAAAAGCTCTTTCATAAAAAAAGAGTGTCCGTCCTTCAAGTCATTTTCGCTTATAATACTACTCTGCAACTCTTTAGGAATTATAGGTTCTGCCAGATATTCTTTTATAACTTCAGTTACATTTGTTGTCTCTTTTGAGTTGTCAATAGGAATGTTAGTACATTTATCTGAAATCGTTTATTTTGTTAAACACTTTATTTGGAACAAGTTCAAACGACATCTTCAAATTTGGATGCCTATAAAAACCGTTAGCCTTTAAAGCTGATAAATAGGGTAACTTGTTACCCCAACGACGTAAGTCTGCATTTTTTAGTTCTTAAAATCAAGAAAATTATATATCTGCGCTCATCTGACATTAGTCTTTGGTTAGTAGACTCTACTACTCTAGTAGAAAATGTATTAGTGTTTGCATAGTTGGTAAATGTTTTTTCAAAGTAACCAATAATTCAAAAGCTAATTAGACATTTATGTATAATGAAATGAACTTTGAACGGTAAGAGAGACATGGTAAGCAATATCTCTTTTCATACCAAAAAATATTTTTACTCGTTTCTTTCACGACGTTCAACGCTTGTTTCGTTAAACACTCAGTCACTCAGATAATATCACTTTTACAAATTCTTTTCAAAATTTATCTCTAAGTACAATGGATGCGTAATTTTCAAGTTTTTAAAACAACGGCGTTTTTTAACTACGCTAAAAAACTTTATTAAGCTACTTACAGCAAATTTTAGTTTATTTTTAAGAACAGAGCAGTTCTTATGTTATTATTTGATTATTTTTGAAGAACAATTGATTATTCCGAAGTAAAATTACTATCTTAAATTTTCCCAAAATTTTTAATATAGATGTAAATCATTATCAGGGTTTTATTGTTTACCATATATATATAAACTAGCTTATACCCGGGGCGCTTCGCTGCGCTCAGCGCTTATTCCCTAAAAGAGGGTGTAGCTTCAGTGAAGCCATGCTTTTTTAGTAAGTTCGTACCGAGTTTCATTGATGTGTGACTTATTTCGAAAGCTATACCGAAAATTTTGGGTGCGGAAAAAGTACCGCGCCCCTCGCCCAACACCCATAAAATGTTACTTGTGGAACGGCATGTGTAAATTGAGGTCGAATACTAAATTCCAAAACTGTTTGATATCGAACATTTTAGGTGTATGTAAGGGGCCTTTTACGATCGGCACCAGACTTCACAGGAACCCTCTCAAGGCTTTGGTATAAAAATTGGCTTAGCGGTTTCGAAGTCGCCTCACGCTCTTTAGGAAAAAAAATTGTTCAGTCCGGTTCTTCAAAATAAACCATGGCGTATGTTATGATGATCCCCAAAATATTTCGACGAAAAATATTGGCTGGTATGGTAGTTAAAAAAATAACTGTCAGAAATAAGAGTTATGAAAAAGTTCTTTTGCATCAAAAAATCTTACATTTTTTCCGTTGGACCAAAGATAATGCGGATTTTTATGGATTGTTTTAACTTTTTCCATATTATTTTCACTAAAATTCAAACGAATTTTTTCCTATACTACTTTAAGTCAAATAAATTGTAAAATGTAAAAAATGTGTACATTTTTTTGTAATTTCATTCAATTTAGTTCTTCACTTTACACTATATTTAATCATCAATAGATAATTTATTTGACTAAAAGTAACATGGCAAACCAAAAAAAAAATTCATTTGAATTTTAGTGAAAGTAATTAAAAAAAAAGTGAAAAAAGTAATGAAAATGTGCATTATCTCTCGTCCGACTGTAAAAATTTAAGATTTATTGGTGCAGATTGGAAGAACATTTTCATTACTATTATTTCTGACCGTTTGTTATTTTTAACAAACACACCAATAAGTATTTTTATAAAAAACTCGATTTTTAGAGCATATTTCAAACCATTGTGTGTCATACTGGTTGAGGTGCGTGGCTTGAATGCCATAGAACCCAGGTTCGAATACCACCAGACATAGAAAGTTTTTTCAATTGAATTAATTTTTCTGTTCGGCCGTCATCTCTATGCAGACAATGGCAAACCTCAGAGAGTAAAAACTGGCATGAAAAGCTTCTTTAGAACATAAGCCGTCCGGAGTCGGCATAAAACTTGTAGATCCAGTTCTCGATCATTTGTGTTCAAACGGTCGAAGTATTCTCAAGGGCTGAAATGGCCATTTCGTTTTTTGTTTTTTTTTCTTTTTATTTCAAACTATTCCAGCTCACGGATGGCTATCGCTACAGTCGAAATATTTGGGGAATCATCATAACATTAAGCATTATTTTGAGGAACCGTCTTGTACACCTTTTTTTTTTTTTGAGGAGCCTTAGTATACATACATGCATTTTTTACAGATAGATAGATGAGCAGAAAAAGTAGGCATGGCAACATTTATGTACATAGTGACCGCCACTTGGTCCCATTGCACCTACATACCAAGTTTCACTATCAAAACACTTACAGCTCAGAAATTACAATGATTTTTGAAAAGTCGTCGTAGATAACGTGCGATTTTTTAAGGGTTCTGGCAGTAACCATATGAACTAATCTACCAAATTTTAGTCTTTTACTCTAAAAAAAAGTCTGATATACATCCATTTTATGGATTTGTGGGCGTTAAAAGTAGGCGTGGCAACATTTATATATAAAGTGAACGCCAATTTGACCCGCACCTACATACCAAGTTTGTCTATCAAAACGTTCACATCTCAGGAATTAAAATTATTTCTAACCGATAGCCCTGGCAGCTAGTGCTGACTTAGTTATAATTTTTAAATTGTAATTAACTATAGTACATTAATAAATAAGTAAATAAATAAATTAAATAAAATTATTTTTGAAGAGTGGGCACAGATATAGTGCTACCATGCACATTTTTTGCAAAGCTATCGAGAGGAAGCGTATGAACTTAATTACCAAATTTTAGTATTTAGTATTCTTAAGTTCTATTAATTTGTGGTAAAAAAAAAAACCAAGTGGCGGCCGTGGCGTAGTGGGTAGAGTGTGTGGAACATACGCGAGAACACCCTGGTCCGAATCCCACCTGACACGGAAAGTTTTTCAATTGAATTTATTTTTCTGTTCGGCTGTCACCTCTCTGCAGACAATGACAAACATCAGAGAATAAAAACTGCCATGAAAAGCTTCTTGAGAACATAAGCCGTTCGGAGTCGACATAAAACATGTAGGTCCAGTTCTCGATCATTTGTGTTCAAACATTCCACAACACTCACAACACAATTGATCATAAGAAGCTCGGTCAAAGTGGTGGGTGGTACAAGTGCGCGTGGCAAATTTATTAAATATGTATTGACTGACACTTAGAGCACCTACATATCAAGTGTTACTATCAAACTTGTGCAACTCAGGAATAAGCATGATTTCGAAAAAGTGGGCGTAGATATGGTGCGACCACGGCCATTTTTTTGCAGTTGCCGACAGTGACCCTATGAACTAAATTACCAAATCTTAGTCTTCTACGGCAAAAGCCGTCTGATATAAAGCATTTTTACTGATTTGTGGGCGGTAAAAGTGGGCGGGACAACATTTATATTTACATAGTGACTGCCACTTGGACCTATAGAACCGGCATACCAAGATTCACTATCAAAACGTGTACCACTCAGGAATAAACATGATTTCGATAAAGTGGGCGTAGATATAGTGCGGCCATGCCCATTTTTTGTATATTGGCCGACAGTAACCATACAAACTAAATTACCAAATCTTAGTCTTCTACGGCCAAAGCCGTCTGATATAAAGCATTTTTACTAATTTGGGGGCGGTAAAAGTGGTCGTGACAACATTTATATTTACATAGTGACTGCCACTTGGACCCATAGCACCTGCATACCAAGATGGACTATGAAAAAGTGTACAACTCAGGAATAAGCATGATTTCGATAAAGTGGGCGTAGATATAATGCGGCCATACCCACTTTTTGTACAATGGCCGACAGTAACCATACGAACTAAATTACCAAATCATAGTCTTCTACGGCAAAAGCCGTCTAATATAAAGCATTTTTACTAATTTGGGGGCGGTAAAAGTGGGCGTGACAACATTTATATTTACATAATGACTGCCACTTGGACCTATAGAACCGGCATACCAAGATTCACTATCAAAACGTGTACAACTCAGGAATAAACATGATTTCGATAAAGTGGTCGTAGATATAGTGCGGCCATGCCCATTTTTTGTATATTGGCCGACAGTAACCATACAAACTTAATTACCAAATCTTAGTCTTCTACGGCAAAAGCCGTCTGATATAAGGCATTTTTACTAATTTGTGGGAGGTAAAAGAGGGCGTGACAACATTTATATTTACATAGTGACTGCCACGTGGACCTATAGAACCGGCATACCAAGATTCACTATCAAAACGTGTACCACTCAGGAATAAGCATGATTTCGATAAAGTGGGCGTAGATATAGTGCGGCCATACCCACTTTTTGTACATTGGCCGACAGTAACCATACGAACTTAATTACTAAATCTTAGGCTTCTACGACAAAAGCCGTCTGATATAAAGCAATTTTTACTTATTTGTGGGCGGTAAAAGTGGGCGTGACAACGTTTATATTTACATAGTGACTGCCACCTGTATGCATAGCACCTGCATATCAAGATTCACTATCAAAACTTGAACATCTCCGGAATTAAAATTATTGCTGAAAAGTGGGCGTATATATAGTGTACCCACGCCCATTTCTTGTACAGTCACCGAAAGTAACCATCTGAACAAAATTACCAAATTTAACTTTATATGATTAAAACCGTCTGATATATAGCAATTTTTTTGGTTTGTGGGCGATAGAGCCAATTTGGGTTGTATGGGAGGTACCACGCCCCTTTGCCCAATCAACACTAAACTTCACAGGAACTCTTCCCGAATATTGCTTCAGTATCCCTAAAAATTTCATAAAGTTTGGTTAGGTGGTTTTGGAGTCTATACGTGATATACACACACACCCACATACCGACATACCCACATACACACATACATACATTCATTTTTATATATATAGATAGTATATAGATGCATTTTTTTGTACTGAATTGAGATCCGTGCCCTATCCGTGGGGGTAAAAATAAAGAAAGATACTAATGGGATCAGAAATGTAAAATTTTGAGGTCAATATCTCTTAAGCCGAGTGCGTTCAAAGCAAAAAACCGTTTTTACTGTATCTTTTTACAGAATTTATCAAATTTATGTTCTTAAGCCATAAAATTTCCGTAAAAAATAACTAAACATACTGATTCCAAGACAAAATTAATCGCGTAATCGAATGCCATTATCAGTCTTTGCAGAAATTTAGTTCCTTAATCCCTTGCAAAGTGCAAGTTGCACTCTGTCAAAGATAAAAATTTGAATAAGTTTTTTTAATTTTTGGTCTTAACCGATTTAACGAACTTGATGGAACTTGTTAATGTAAAAATAAATACCATAGGCTGATGCACAGTTTTATAGAGATAATCCGCAAAACTTATTTTTTATAGAAACATACGTTTATGATAAAATAATTTTAATTTTATAGAAACAGAAACTAAACTAAATTCATAAAAACACAGATTTGAAGAAAATGTTTTATCAAATAACATTATTAAAAGGACTTTTATGTAGTTGTTAGAAAAGAAAACATTTTTTGATGTAGCTGTTCAGCTTTTTCCTTATTTGTAAATTTTTACTTAAATCGAGACAGACCATTTACTCTCCCTGCAACGTTATTAAAAATGTTCTTATTGTTGACTACTCTTCAGCGCTCAAATAATTGGAATTGTTAAGCCAATAACTCGGCTTAAAAAAATATATGTGAAAAACTCTTTAAAAAGATACAGTAAAAATAGTTTTTTACTTTGAGCGCACTATATGTATTGATTTATCATATACACCAGATATATATGTAAAATCTGGTGTGAAATAAGATCTATGTTGCTTTGAAAAGTTGGGAATGAAGTCACAACTGGCCTTAGAATACGCATTTCCATTAAAGCTTTCTGAAAACTTACCTAAACTTGTCCAATCTATGAATATTTTGTTTTGTTTCAATCTCAAACCTGATGATTCTCCTGAGCTTAGAAGCGAAGATGTAATGCTATCAAACTTTTATTAGTATTTTTTTATTAGTATTTGATTTTCTTCGTTTCCGCACCTGAAGTGACGAATGAGATAAGAAGTGAAGTCGTAATGCCACCAATTTCCTTAGGGAAAATTTTAAAATAAAACTCTCTCAAAAATAAAAATAAAAACAATGCGAAGTAGTCGGCGCGTATTTTCATAATTAAAAAGTAAACAAAATTGCAATCATCACTAAAATTAATTTTTATTTTTTCTTCAACTTTTATTTGGTAAGTTGGCGCAAATCAAAGTTAAATTATCTTCACAAAAATACCTTCCCTGCAGTTTTGTATATCAACGTTTTTTAATTAAAATATATAGAATCTGTTCGCGCTCTGGAGGGCTTCATAAAGGACGAATACATCGACAAAATTAGATCTGCATTTAAATCATTCAAGAATCGCATCCAAAAGGTCAATTCCAAGAGAAAAAATAAAGCTTCAATGAACAACAATTAATCTGTTTACTTTTTTTTATTTAAATTTCAAACATGATCATCATTAATTTACTTTATTTTTTTTCTTTTTTAGTTCGAGAAAAAACTCCTATTATTTAAGTCCTATATTTACCCTTACCTTATTTATTATATTTTATAATAGCAAAAATTAAACATAATAATAATAGCAAAAATTAAACAAATTGTCTCTCGTTCGTTTCATACGTTTTCATAATAGATGAACTGAAGAAGAAGAGCACCTCCGAAACGTTGGGAAGAATGATTTTTTTTACATTTTTTCAAAAAAAAAAATTCACTCATAATAAGTCATGTATTACCTGATTTGTCGTTTAAATATTCAGGCCTGAGTTCCACTACCTGATAAAAGGCCTGATTTTTTAACTGATTCACTCAGGTCTGAATTTTTGGAGGAATATTCTTGGGAATATTCAGGCCTGAGTTTACGCTATAGGATAGCAGGTGTTACGTAAGTATGACATTTAAATTGGAAAAGGAAATCAAGAGGTGTGTTGAATGCTCAGGCCTTACCATTGCCCCTCAGGCCTTAATGAATGCATTGATTCAGGCGTATTATATAATATATATAACCGCTGGGTATATGCGCTTATTAAATATAACTACATTTATATGCATCGTTGGGGTAACGACTTACCCCAGTGTGGCAGCTTTGTCACAGGAGCGAGGTGTGACAGCTAAGGGTTAGCCAAATTTACATTATTGTAATTAAATGCCAACTTGGACTAATTTTTGAGTAAATAAGGTTTTAGATTAAGATAAAATTAAAAAGATATTATTCTTGAATCACCTTCAGGAACTACATCTAAGTGAAGTTCTTCGATAAAGCTATTACAGCATTTGAATTTTTGTTCCAAGCCTGGATTGCATTTTCCGATGATAGTGTTATGATTTTTGATTTTGTGGTCCCAGTCCGCGTTCTTGCTTTTTAATGTAACACTTTTCGTCAGATTAGCATATCCTGTTTGTTTGGCTATGGCTGTGTGCTATTCGGAAATTTTTCACTCGGATGATGAAATTTTGACAGTCTGAATGAGAATATTTGGCACTTGCGAGGTGGATATGATTGCCAAAAATTCATGTAGCCTCAGGAGCTAGTATAAATTTTGACAATCGGTAAGAGAATTTTTGACACAAGCATAATTAGAAAAAAAAACACTTGTAAGTTCGCGCTTAAAATAACTAAAGTGAAATTAATGAAAGCGAAGAATTAAAAGATAATGAAAATCCCAACAAAACAGCAAAGGAAGTTCTACGTAATATGTAAAACTATATTGCATACTGTCCGTAATCCCATAAAGCTACTTGCTACTCGATAGCTATCCACTTCATACTCTATTGACCATCCATGATGCTTCGCTGGAATAAACTCCACAATTTTGCGAAAAGAGCTAGCAGACACTCTTAAATGCATTTAAGTTTGTGCATTGTCTCCATTCAAAATGGCATTTAATGATTCGGAATAACCTCTTGGCCGAATATAGGTAATATCCTTAAAGGAATAATGTTTTAGGTAGTTGTCCGGAGCAGAAAAGCAAAAGCAGTACTTACTCTTCCTGCTTCCTTTAAAAAAAGTCATAAAGAAGTTCAAAACTTTTTGCTTCCGACAGCAAAGCAACCAGAAGTGGAAAATATTTGCGTAAAATTCTGTTCATTATCAGTTATATCAACAATTTGCAAAATAAATTAAATTCTCGCGCTAATACACTAACGAAATCTAAAACGCCAAAATTTCATTGTTCTTTTGGCACAGCAAAAATGGCAGTTTTATTTCAACAGACAGAAATTGTATTCAACTCAGTAACTTCTTTCCTACCACGAGTGAAAAGTTTCCGAATAGCACACAGCCTCTTTCAACAACATGATTTAGTTTTGCTCTCTCAAATTTTGGTGAAATGCGTTTTTGACCGTCTGAATAGTTACTTGGAAGTTCTAAAGTATTCATAACATACGCAGCGTGCTCAATGATCACTTGCTTGCAAATAATAAAAAACTACTCGATATATTATTACCAAAGATATCGTTTTTCCTTAAAATTCGAGCTTTGACATCAACTGCTATTCAAAAGTTTGCGCATAAAGTTCTATTTATAATAGTTCCTGTTTAATATCAATGACATTTTTTGGTTTTTTGGGGCTTAAATTCTTTTCTAAACATGTAGAATGCTATAAAAAAAATTTATATAAATATTATAAAATAAATAAATATATAACGTTTTATAATGCTTTCTGCGCTTGTCAGTACTCAAATTTATTTAAAAAAAACGAATTGGCCATTTCAACGTTGGAAGGACTTTGACCGAGCTTCTTATGATCAATTGTATTGTGCGTGTAGTGAAATGTTTGAACACAAATGATCGAGAACTGGACCTACATGTTTTATGCCGATTTCGAACGGCTTATGTTCTCAAGAAGTTTTTACTCTCTGAGGCGTACCGTTGTCTGCAGAGAGGTGACGGCCGAACAAAACAATTAGTTCGATTGAATAACATTCTGTGCCTGATGGGATTCGAACTATTCCTGATGGGATTGGAACTCGTTTCTATCGCATACAAGCCACACACCTTAACCAGTAAGCTACGGCTGCCACAAAATTAGCTTGATCAAAATTATATAAAAGAAAAAATTCTTAGACTCGGCTTAATACTGCCCGATATAGGATATTTCTTGGCTGTGAAATGACAAAACTAATGACTTTAGAAAAGCTTAGAAATATCGTATAAGAATTTTAATTTACAAGAATGGTAATAAACAAAGTTTCAGTGGCATCTGAATTTTTTTTGTATATTTGTGAAACTTGTGAAAAAGATAGGAAATAAAATTTTGTATATATTGACAGCTCGATATATTGAGAGTTCGATTTTGTGAATAAAATGAAAAACTAGCAATCACCTGTGTACTGTGTCATGCAATTTCCTTTTTGTTTAAATCAGTTCCGAAATTTGTATCTGGCAGTGCTTCTTATTAGAAAAGTAAAAAGAGTGAAACAATACATTGTTAACAAAGTACAGCACATGTGAAAGAAAGAAACAAGAAGTTTCCGATCAAACAAGAGAAAGCTCAAATTGTTTCTGCAAATAATGGCTTTCGTGCAAATAAGGACTACATTTTATTCTAAAACTTCTCACTTTCACTTAATCCTGCCATATTTTTACTCACCCATGTTATTTTAAAATACGATTCGAATTATATATTGATATTTATAGTTATGTTAATCGTTAAATCGTACACTTTATAAAGCTTTAAATTCGATGATATATAGAACGGTGACAGTGATATATAGAACGGTTCTAAAAGAAAGGCATGTGAGTGACATATTAAATGATCATGGTGAATAATGAAAGCAGTTACACTGAAAGATTAATACGTCAAAGTGCATGCTAATATGAGGAATTCGTAGCTAATTTAGCTACAATTGTTTCAAAATTTATAGAGACAGTATGGAATATTTATTAATATATAAAACAATGTAATTATCTTTTTTTATTGCAAATTGTGATTCTATCGAAAATTGTTTCACTTTTAACACTACCTTAGCTTTTAGTTTAACTACCTTACAAAACTAAAAAGCTAACATTATATTTTTAATTTAAGTTAATGTGTTCTTAATGTTAATGATTGTTTTATCTAGTATTTTTTTTTTTTAAATTTATTTATTTTCAAACTACCATATATTTAGCATTTCAATGAAATGCCTATAAAATAAATACCTTTACCAATAAAACACCTATTGAACTGTATAATATACTAGTTGAATACCCGTCGCCGCTCGGCTCTGGTGTAGCATTCAAGGTGAGTACGTATTGCTGAAGTTTTTTAAGCTTTGAGCTTGGAACCTTTTATGTCACTTGGCAAATTGGCTGCTACCCCTATCGCAGCACCACAGGGTTGAAGTTTGATTAAATAATAGCAAACAAGGGAAAACAGAAATCATTTTCCATGATAGTCATGTATTATTTATTAATGTAAAAAAAAAGTATTCAAACAAATGTTGAGTCTTAATTCTAAAATTTTGGGATTTTGAACTACAGCGCCCTCTTATTTTCGGGATAGCGTCGAGACACTTGCCGTTCTCAAAAATCCCTATGTAAAAAAATTGTCATCCAAATTGGATGATCGGTTTTGGAGTGTTTCACGATTTCTATAGAGATTTTTACTACAGTTACAGGGTTACAGGGAGAACAAAATAGATAAATATTAACACTCACCGTATCCCAAAATCCCTATATACAAATTTTCATGATCATCGGATGAGAGGTTTCGAAAAAAATTTGCTGTAACCCGATCGAAGCTCCACCTACGGCGTCCAATTGTGAATCTAAACCATTCAGGGACCCACTCAAACACACAAAGAATTTCCTCAAAATAGGTCCAGCCATTTAGAAGGAGTTCAGCCACATACACACGTACAAAAGAATTATATAAATAAAGAAAAAGACTATTTTTGAGTTTTTACATAAAAAATTCATGCTTGTGGCTTATTCTTGACTAAATTTGCGTTGTCAGGGTTAGCCCTACCATTTTTGGAACTTACGTTTTCGAGGTGGTCACTTTTGAAGCAATATTGCACCAAGCCTAGTGCATATTTCTTACACTGTTATATATAGCTAAAGGAACAAGCGTTTAAATGATAAATCGTACTTGGCAGAAAATATATGTCATCGTGTTCTCTTTTTGCCAAAGACGTCAATTGTCTGGATCAGCCCCAGTATCCTCTATATAAATTTTGTAACATAATTTTAAAAAAGTTAGACAAAATACAAAAAACTGAGTACATATCGCACACTAACTACAAAACAGCACAACTCAAAAAACACGAATTTCAGGAGAAGCAAAAAAACTGTTTAAGCTAAAATGATTGTAATATTATAGACAAATTTGTTTCCACAATAAAGAGAACTAACTTTAAAGAAAGTTGTTGTCTTTTAATTTGTTTTTTTAATTTTATATTATAGTTGTGAAAATAAAGAATAATTTGGAGTTATTACCCTTTAGCTGAAATTTTTCTGTAGGATAAGTGATATTATCTCAAATTGGGCCAAAAGCAAATTAAAGCTTTCATTTTTAACAGATCCTAATTTACAAGTTTTTAAGTAAGAAAAACATAAAATTTACTATTTGTTTAATTGAAAATAAAGCTTTATTCTTATTAGAAGACAGTTTTGCTAAAGATTTTTTAGTTTTATATTATGATTGTGTAAATAAAAAGGATTTTGGACTTATGATCCTTTAACTGAAATTTTTCGTTTAAAATTCAAGTTGTGACTGTTTAACTGATAAAAATTGCTTGAATTCTTAAAAATACCCATTCATCAACTGATTAACAAGCAATCAAATTATTTTATATATGTTTTTATTAAAATGTATTTTAAAATGAATTCATTTTTTATTATTAATTTTTAGCACAGTACAAAAATTGCTCAGTACATTAACAAAATAGAATGTATTAGTTTAAAAATTTTTAGTTTTTAGTTATAAAATATTAATTAAGTTTTTGTAGAAAGACTCATAGCAGCTTTTAGGAATGTGGTTTTTATTTCCCAGATCTTTGATGCCCTTTTGCTTTACTTCTAACATAGTTAGGATACACCGAGCATAGTTTTAAATTTTTAACGGTATTATTGATAAGTAGAAAAATTTTGCATATTTTTTTGCGTCAGAGGTTATATAGTAACTTAAAAATAAACTTTTTATAATTTAATAAATTTCTCAGTTGTTACAAATAAAGTGTCACAACTCAAAATAAAACTCTTTATGTGTAACAAAACATATCCGTTGATCTAAGACACCTTGACACAACTAAAAATAAAACTCTTTGGCTGAAAGTGCAGAAGCAACGCAATTAACATTAAGACAGACATAACTACATTTTTCCAGTTAAAGAATAAATTTATGAAAAAGACATTTTAACAGCAGTTAGATATGTGTATTGTGAATTGATTTATGGCTTAAAGTCGATTTTGGAAAATTTTGAGTTGTGATTCTTTTGTATTTAGTGTGCGATATATCATCATCAAATCAAAAAGTTATATATATCTGTGGGAATAAGTTAAAAAAACTTAAGTCATTATAAGCGAAAACTTAAAATTTCTTATGATTAATTATCATTTCTTTTCATATGCTTATCTGCCACTTCGAAAGGAAGTGGCAACTTTTCTAATGCCCTAACACTCGTTTTTCTTATAAAAATCTAATATTATTTTAAAAATGCCAATAACTCAAAACTATTCTATTCGACTTAAGCTTCATTAGCATATTGCCAAAGATATAAGATTCCAGATATCGATTTCACCTATATGTTTGAAGTTATTCATGCTGAACTTTTAAAGACCTTTTATAGAAGTAATTTTCAAGCTTTGCTTGAAAAACCTTGCAAAAGCATTGAAAATTCTATTTTTTTGTATAATTTTCTTATATAAAGCTTTATTCAATGATACATTTTAGGAGTATCCAGGAAGAATTTTACTCAAGTATTTTACCTTAAGTTTTGAATTTTGATAGCAATAACATTGGAAATTTCTGAATTGAATAAAACACACACTATCATAAAAAATAATTTTCATCGCACGTTTATTGAAGTAATGTAGAAGGAAAATATAAAAGAAATTGTCAGAGCCCGAAGTCAACCCACAGAACCCCCGTCTAAAACTCTGTTTCCTTAAAGCGCAGGGCTACCGAATCAATTTATGATAAGGAAAATAAGTGCTTATATATAAAAAAATTTCATTTTATGCTTTTATAAAGTTTTATTCAAGGAAATTCAAACAAAATACTGATTAAGTTTTAACGTGAATGAAGCAAATTACTGAATAGACGAGTGAGTAGTGTAAGCAGCTGCCGATACAAACTTAAAAAGTTTCAACAAAAAATTTTATTGTTACAAAAACAGTTCAAAGTCCATTGATTTATACATATAAGAACCAGGGACCGGAAATAACTAAATAATTTTTCCATTTTCAAATGAAAAAGGCTTTACGAAAAAGTTGCCGGTGCACTTTTCCAAACACACTATATTACAATCCTAATGGCTGCAGTCTTACGAATATTAAATTCCTTTAAATTTTCAACTGTTACCATAAAAGTTAAAATTATCTGTTATTATGTGCCTCTCAGTCAAAAATATCAGGCTTTTTATTTCAAGACCGTTTGACCGACTAAAAACTATGGATACCATTTTTTTTCGCACATTTTGGGCTATAAAATAGCTGAGACAAAAATAATGGTATCAATATTTTTTTTTAATCGGCCAAGCGGCCTTGAAAAAAAACAAATTGCTTGATATTTTTGACCGGAAAAATTTTTCAGCGTTGATTAACGATTTTCTACACAACTTTATTTTTTTTTAATTATTAATTAAAACAAGAATCTTAACTTTTTTCAGGGGCTGTATTTTAATTTTCAAAAGATTTGTATTAAAATAATTGGCAATATTAAAAAAAAAGATAAAATGGAATTGTTGTCAACGCGATTTAAACTCAAATGTTCTCGCATATGCCACGATCGTCATAACCACTAAGCTAAAGACATAACACAAGGTTGATTTATAAGGTTGTCGCAGGGCTGATCGCACTCTCTTCTCAGTACCCATAATTGTCAAAATCAGCCAGTTTTGCGAATGACTACGAAAGAAAAACGGATGATAAAAGAGAGCACTTGCAGATTTTCTATGTGCTGTCAACTTCGATTTGACAATTATGGGTACTCGCTCTCTCCCTTGCGACAACCTTATAAATGAACCTTGACATAACATAACTAACTTTTCTAAATGACAAACTTAAGTGAAACTCAAAATTTTCACCATACTATGTGGTTTGTTTAAAAGCGTTGCTGAGCTCATGATACAATAATATGGTAGGGTAAGGAGATTCACCACACCGACGTCGAATGTCAAAATGTGTTTTAGCATTGCCACTTTTCTGTATTATTGATAAATGTGAGACAAATAATAAGAGAGGAAATTATTTGTAGGATAAATAAGATAAATTATGACAAATGTATTTACAATGAAAAAATTCGCTGTTTTGTGTTTTTAAGCTTTGTTTCCAGTAAATTTTTGCATATTAGTTTTAGTTTAGTTTTTTGTTTCTTTGTTTCATATTTAAAATTTTTATTCGAATGTCCACTATAAATGTAATACATAATTTTTTATTGCCGTTTGACGGAGAAACTGTTGAATATAAATCAAAAACTAGTTTGTGAAAATTAACACATTTGCTTTTATTGCTTGTATTTCATCCTTTTAGTCTTTTTATTTAATCTGCTGGAACTTTAAGTTTTATTTGTTTAACTTTATATGACAAATGGCAGAACTTCTTTATGACATTATTAAACATTTTTAAATTAACTATAAATACATATTTACTTAATATATTCACAAATTACAATAACTGAAGTGCACTACTGATCAGTGAACAATTTTATAGCGAATGGCCTATGGGCACATGGCAAATAGAAAAACACCAAAAAAACTTTAGAACTTTTCTAAAAATAATATAATGTTCATTCCCTTTTGCCAGTGGCATCATTTAATAACTTCACTTTCGAAGCAAACACAGAAGCGAAATATCAATATTAAAGAATCTTGTGCATTAGAAAAAATTTAAAAAATTGTCTGAAAAAAGGAAATCAAGCGATACTTTATCAAAATTATCGCTTGTCAAATGTGTTACACATTCCAATTTTTGACGAATTGCCGAACATCGAAGTTAATGAAGTTATAACATGTCGCCCCAGCTAAGAAATTCATCAAAAATGCAAAGAACAATCACGGATTTTTCGTGGATATTTTATAAGATACGGCAGCACAGTATTTTATAATTGTGACATCACAAGTCGGTGTGGTGAATCTCCTTACCCTACCTTATTATTGTATCATGGCTGAGCTATAAAGAAGTTTGTAAGAAAGAATATCTTAGCCATGATACAATAATAAGGTAGGGTAAGCAGATTCACCACACCGACCTGGAATGTCAAAATTATAAAATACTGTGCTGCCGTATCTTATAAAATATGCACGTAAAATATGCACGAAAAATCCGTGATTGTTCTTTGCATTTTTGATGAATGTCTTAGCTGTGGCGACATGTTATAACTTCGTTAACTTCGGTGTTCGGCAATTCGTCAAAAATTGGAATGTGTAACACATTCGACGCGATAATTTTGATAAAATATCGCTTTGTTTCCATTTTTCAGACAATTTTATTTTTTTTATTAATGCTCTATATACTTTAATATTGATATTTCGCTTCTACGTTCGCTTCGGAAGTGAAGTTATTAAATGTAGCCACTGGCAATCGGGAATGAACATTATTTTGTTATTAGAAAAGTTTTGAAGTTTTTTTGGGGGTTTTTCATTCGCCATTTGCCCATAGGCCATTCGCTATAAAATCGGTCTGATACAGCAGTGCACTTCAGTTCTTGTAATTTGTGAATATATTAAGTAAATATATATTTATAGTTAATTTAAAAATGTTTAGTAATGTCAAAAAGAAGTTCTGCCATCTTTCATACAACGTCATCTTCTTCATCATCTTTCATACAACCAGCAGATTAAATAAAAAGATTAAAAAGATGAAATAAAAGCAATGTGTCGATTTTCACAAACTAGTTTTTGATTTATGTTCAACAGTTTCTCCTTGTCCTTACATTTGTAGTGGACATTAGAATAAAAATGTTTAATAAGAAATAAAGAACACAAAAACTATACTAAAAGTAATATGCAATAATTTACTGAAAACAAAGCTTTAAAATCACAAAACAGCGATTTATTTTATTGTAAATACCTTTGTCTGAATTTATCCTATTTACCCTACAAATAATTTCCTTTCTAATTATTTGTCCCACATTAATCAATAATACAGGAAAGTGGAAATGCTCTAACACATTTTGGCATTCGAGGTCGGCGTGGTGAATCTCCTTACCCTACCTTATTATTGTATCATGATCTTAGCAAACATTTTCTTTATGCCGCGTTTCCATGTGATCTTTCAGTATCTTATCTTATCTCATATCACAAAACACGTGCTATAAAGAGCGAGATGCATATATGTACTTTTACCTATAAAAATTTGACATTTGCAAAATATGCAAGTTTTCTGATTGCAAGACGTGCTTATTGAAATAACTTCTTGTTTGCGTACCCTAAATTGTTTTATATAATTACTATTGTGCAGACAGCATCAGGTGTTACAGGTAATCTAATTCGCGTGCTACAACTGCAGCAGCATCAGTAAAATACACACAAAAAAAAAAATATAAAAAAAAGTTTTAAAAAAAGTTTTAGTGAATCTACCAAGCGCCAAATTAAAGAAAAAAAATCACTGATGCTTTCCATAAATGCGCTTAGGAACTCTCTGGCCATCTCTACATTCCATACTCCCGAGTCCGGAAATCATCTGCATTAATAGGTTAAAAAAACCAAGAATGTTTATTTATTTTAAATCATACCCCTTGACCTGATTTGATTTTCATTATTTTCCAATTTGTATTCGTAATTCTGTACTATTTCAAAACAATTAATATTGGCGCAAATAAAATTGACAGCTTCACAGCACAAAAACCACAACTATAAAAATGAATGTCATATTTATAGCATGTGATCAACTTTTATAGGAAAAGTTCAAGAAGTTGAACTTTTTCGATCTCCTATCATCACGGGATATCACATGCTATAAAAATGAAAAAGGTATACCTGTTTCACACTCACATTCATCAATGCCATAAAGTAGGGCTCACATGCTATTTCTTTCTTACAAAAAATGTGATACTAAAAGATAATAGAAGATCACATGGAAACGCGGCATTAAAAAAAAAAACAAAATAAAGCTTTGGAAATTGTTTAATGAAATAGTTAAGCGTGGGTAGAGTTATATTCATTTAACATTTAAAATGTTTGTCTTAAACTTATGATTTCCTTAAAAAAGGACGTACAGCTTAGACGACAAAAATTAATGTTCGAAATATACTGTGGTGAGTTTAAAAGCGTGGCTAAGTTCGAAAAAAAGCGTGGCTATCTTGCACTATTGGAGAAGATAGCTACGCTTTTTCTAGCCACGTTTTCGAATTCGAATATGCGTGCGTGGCTATCTTCAGCCCGATTCATTCGTTTGACTCTTGGTGATTTATTTATCTTTGTTTCTATTTAAAAGAGGACTGTCTGTTTGTATGTTGTTGTTTATAATGCATGCTATCAAGGTTTATTAATACAGGTTAAGTCACTTGAGAGAAGCTCGGTCGAACTGTCAGAATGGATAAAAGGAAATCAAGAAAAAAAAAACCTGAATCTGTACAATTTTTAGCTAACAGCTACTTTGACAGTTCGAGCAAAGGCAGAAAAAGAGTGCTTTTCTCTCAAGTGACTTAACCTATATTAATGAACATTGCATGCTATTCTTTGTGGTTTTGTAGCGCATGACGGTTTTGTTTTTGCATGCATTTCCATGTGAAAGCACAGAAAGAAATAAGCTAACATACCAGAGAATTGCACAAGCCTTCTTGAAATCGATTTCAAGTACTTACTTAAAATACAAGTTCAAGCTAGCTGAAGCTTGATAATTTTCAATCAAGTATGACTTTCGATTGAAAATATATAAGCCCATGACAGATTGCGGCTTGCAGGTATGCTAGCTTACAAGCGAACGGCACGAAGTCCCAAGTAAAGGAAAAGTAGATGCCTTCGGCAAAACGCTTGAAAAACTTGAAATTGGAGGCAAGTATCCAATATAAAAGCAAGTATCCAAAAAATTCAATGAGCTTGTGTAGGAAAAGCTTAAGCGTATTTGGACTTCATAGAGTTCTGTGGACTTCGTGGTTGGTAGTTTTAGGGGGTAGCTGATTTCTGACTTGATGTTAAAATTTAAAATTCAATATGTAGACTAGGATTGCCACCTCGATTTTATTGTGTTTTTGCGAATTCTTGTAATTTTGAAACTCTGACAACGGATTTGATTTCGAATCCAATGTCACAGTTTTAAAATTTAAGATGGAGGATAGGCTTGCCACCTAAATTTTCACTATAGTGTTGCCACCTAGTAAAATGTATTTTTTAATTTTAAAATATAAATTTAACGGGTTTGTGTTTCTACAAAACAAACTTTAAAACAAGTGTGCTTAATTTTTTTTTTTTTTTTTTTTATAATTCTCATTTCATATTCTCATTCTCATATAAAGCTAATTTTTTTTTATAATTTTCTCTTATTATTTCTTTTTTATAACAAAAAATACGTCGCTATCTGAGATTTAATTAAAAAATTATGTGTAGTAGAATTGAGCAGACAATTGAGACCAAGCTGAGAAAAAACATTTGCTGGTTTGAAAATATTTTTTAATTGGTCTTTAAAGGTAAGATGAAAAAAAACTAATTAATTATTTTAATATATAAAATATTTCAATATTTTAAGCCGCAATAAAACAAACCAAGTTCATCGAATGGGCTTTACATTTAGTTTTCGAGGGGTCCCAGGGGTCGCTGATCACGAATCTGACGTCAAAAACGCGAAAAAATTAAAAAAATGGCTTCGAAAAATGGGGGTTAAAAATATTACTTTTCAATATAAAAATTGTTGTTTTAAATTTTATTTTTAATTTAAATGTTTTTAAACTGAAAATGTTTACTTTAAAAGCATATTTAAAAACACTGTTTTGAAAACAAAAGCTTTTGTTTTAAATTTTGTCGACGTTCGGGAAAGCCTATTGAAATGGGCTCGTTGAAATTGATTTGAAATGATTTAATTTTTTAAATTCACACAAATTTTTGAAACTCAATTCCAGCCAACTATGAGTATAATAAAAATTATAAAAATTTGGGAGTTGTGAAACTATTACCTCCAATTACGCATTGAAAAACTTGTAATTTTAACTTAAAGTATCTTACTCCAAGTTTTATTATAAAAAGCTTTTTTTTTCTTCCGATACAATTTTATAACACAACTGTAAATTTATTACGCAGACAAGTGTTTTCTAAGCATGTTTTTGAAATACTTTAATTTTTCTGTTGTAGGTACCCTATAGGAACAAACTAAATTGTTTTTAAAAACAACTAATTAAAAAACTAATTTAAAATAAACCAGTATATGAACTACTTTTAATTATATTAAGCCGGCAACTACTCTGATGTTGACATGTTTTAATTGCAAATTTTTATTAGATTACAAGTTTATAAATATTTAACCATGTTATTTGATCAAATATTATTAACTTTAAGCCATCAGTAATAGTTTTCAATTGGTTATTTAAAAGCAATTAAAAAAAAAAATTTAAATGTAACTAATTTAACAAGTAGTTGAAAATATATGCAGACGAAAGTCAACTGACTTATTTAGCGGACATCACCATACAAAATAAGTTAGTTCGTTCTATAGAAAAAAAAATCAGAATTTCAACTAGTTGTGGTTGACAAAAAACTACTTAATCAACTACTTTTAAATTAGTTGATTTTTCTACAGGGTAAGCTTACTACAGACACTATTACACAATGGCTGATTGGGTAAAATCACAAAAAGTCGGACACCAAGACAGTTAGGTGGACAGACATGCATGAAGTTAATACACCCCGAAGATATAAAACGTCATTTTTATAGCTGATTTAAATCCACTACAAGATGGATGCAACTGAATACTTGCGGCAAAGAGCAGATATTCCTAAAAAAAATTAAAAAATACACAACCAAAGTCGTACCTAATTGGAATCTATGGTAAAATATAACTGATCAAACGATGGTCAAAGATGGCCATCCGGACGGACCAATAGATAGACAGACATTAAACGCGCATAATTATGCGATTGTATTGTTTCTACAGTCGGTGTATAATTTATTTATTAGACAAAGCAATAAGAAAATGATCACGATCGTAAAGACAAAGACCAAATCGTCGCGACGTCGACAACACTTTGCCATGTACCAAGCAACCAAACCAAGCAGCCAACGTCGCAACACCAAACAACCAACCAAACGTTAAATGCGGTGGAATTCAGTAGCGTTCCTCCCCACTTGGTCATCAGCAACCATTTATGCTGCGCTGGCTCAATCGTTGGATCACCAACAACAAACAGGTCGATCGACTATGTTTTTGTTGCGATGGTGAAAAGTTTTCTCAATTGGACTCCGCTCAGTCCCTAGTTTTCTTCACCAACGTCTTCTTCTCGATACCAACTCAGATGGGTTGTCATTTCTTTTCTTGGCCTCGAAGAATTTTTCGTGATTTGTGGCTTTGACGACACTGGCTCCATACTTAATCAGGCGTGCGCAATGGTTAAAACGAGCAGCTTTGGATGGTGAAAAGTTTCTACTTTGTTGAAGATGAATGTCGATGTTGGTTAATTTTATTGCGTTGTCACGAAATGTTTGTTATTCAGCAGCATTTCTTCTTGATGAAGTGTCAATCGATCTTTGATAACTTCTCTCTGAACAAATTGTGCCTGCTTTGTATTAGCTGCTTAGTTAAGCCCAATGGATAAAAAATGGTTTAGTTTCATGACTTCTTCAAGTGGGTTGTGATGTGTGATCAAGGTAGTTCATTAGAAATTCTGTAAAGCGCCTTTAAATGGAAGTTGAGATAATTGTGAACTTTTGATGGTTTCAATAGCAAACTAAATAGGAGTATTGAAAAAATGAGATTATCTTATATATAATTTTAATATAATTTTTCAAATACTGTCTATAAAATCTTTTCAAGTAGTTATTAGCGCATCTACATAAATACACAGTTTAAAAATATTCAATTAGTTTTCATTATTACCACCGTTTTAAATCTTCTCTCTTGCGAGAATCTACATTGTTACTTTGCTCTTCATAGATACCAACTATTTTATAGAATGTCTGCAACTCTCAGATACAGCTTTGTTCTTCTATACTTTCTTGTTTAAATGGCAAAGGTGGTTTAAAGAAGATATTTCAGAGGGGAAACGTGAAATAGAAGTATGTGCCACTTAATGCTTAAAAGAATTTCTAAGTAGTGCAAAAAAAAGTACAGAAATCTGGATTGAGAAAGTATATGATGTATTTACGAAGAGAGCTTATTTGATCAGTTCGCGCACAGCATCAATGGTTTTCGGAACAACAGCTGATTTCGGACGACCTTCACGAAATTCGTCTTGGAGTGAACTACGACCACGATTGAATTCACCATACCATCGATAGACACTGGTCCTTGATGGAGCTTCATCGCCAAAAATTGAATTAAGTTCATCCATGCACTGTTGCTGTGTTAATTCACGTCGAAAGTTGTAAAAAATAATCGCACGAAAATGTTCACGATTTAATTCCATTTTTAGACCGAGATGAATCTTTTAAGTTACTATAAACAACACAAATAGCGCTCGTATGTCAAAACGTTCTGAGTACGTATAAGCCAACAAATGTCTAACTTTGCGATAGAGCTTTCAGTTGACAGATTGCAACACCAGGGTTGCCAAGTCCCGAAATATAAAAGGCACCCTACGTATTTACGAAGAGAGCTTATTTGAAAAGATTAGATATTTAACAGTTTTGAGTACCGTTATTCTATTTCTGCCTTTATAAATATTTAATGCCAATATCCATCAGTTCATGAATTTCAAAAAATTGTTTGGACTGAAGAAGGTTGTCCTGCTTTTAAACTCAATTATTACATACTCAACAAATGCTTCCTAGTACCAAACAACTTTCTTAAACTCAAACAGTTTCATTAAACTAAATTTGTTCCAAAACTTATATTCAGAAGAACTAAGGTAGCAGTGGCGTAAATTTAGAGGATAGATCCCCCCCTTCGATAGAATTTTTTGCGCTGATTTACGTTGATATATAAAGATCATTTAAGGTTTAAAAGGGGTTAGTTGTACAAAGTTTAAACTTGCAACTAATAATTAGAAAATATAATCCCTTTTCCTTATGTCTTTATAAGATGATGACTGGTATCTTTTGCTAGCAATCATTTCATGTATCGGCACTGCTGCTTAGTGTATTCTTCTGAGAAAATAGACTTTGAGAGATTGCTTGTTTGGTGACGCAATAAGAAAATTTGATGGAAAATGTGATCGATTCGAGGGAAATGTGATCGATTGAAGATAAGTGGAAATGAAATTTCTCAGTTTTTTTATTTCAAAATGTGTATTTGGAGCTAAAAAAGTAGATGGTGAAAAATTTCAGGCCGGTCTGAAGTAGTTTAGAAGTTATATGCGGAAAAAATAGGAAAATAGGCCTACAAACTTGTGGTTTCTTTTATTAGTTTCCCTACAAAACTAAGCATTAAGGATATCAAAAGAAAGGTCATGCTATTGCCTATTCTACGAGATATTAACGATAAAAATTCATGCATTGCTTTTAGAGATATAAATGTTTTTGTACCCACAACGCGCAATCTATATATATAAAAATCAATTGCTGTGCGTTAGTCCTGCTAAAACTCAAAAATGTCTCTACCGATTTGGCTAACATTTTTTTTATTTTGTTGGTAATTATTCAGGGATGTGAAAAGAGTTTGTAAAAAGAGAATAATTGGAAAACTTTGGTAGAAAATTTTGAAAACCGCGAAAATCAAAACTGGCTTTTTGTATAGAAATTTTTTATTTTAAATGAAAAATGTGACGCATATCCGGAAGTTCTTCATCGATTTCTTTCAAATTTGGCAGAGAGGCTTAAAGGCAAGTCAGGCTTAAAGATATATTTTATTTTTGGCACCCATTCACACCGCCTACTAAAGGCATTGCAACAGGTTCACTATGTGGAGAAAAACGTATTTGAGTTTATAACTGAATTAAAATTAGAAAACGACTGAGCCGATTGAGCTCAAATTTTAGCAGCAAATATGTTTCGTATACGAAATGGTTTCGTTATAATGAAAGTTACACCGAGAAAAGAGCTTATGTGAAATTAAAAAAAAACCTAGTATAATTTATAAGATGGCTTTGGCAGTTTTCAGCCTCCCAAGTACTTTATAAAAACGCCTAAGTTTTATATGTTGACTTGCCAATTTTTATTTGGGTGATAAATTAACCAAGTATTTGGTAATTTTTTATACATTTTCTTAAAAAAAAAATTGGATTTCAAATATATAATTGTTTTTCGGATTTTGGTTTTTTATTTTCCTTTTTTTTTAAGCTGCCGGCGGTGCCTCTCGTTCTGTGATTTGCTTGACTGAAAGGCAACAACACAAATTTTTCTTTTATCATCATCGTTTTTTTCTTATAGCATTTTCTTTTCTCGAAAAAATGTTACACTTATTCTGCACTAAGCTAGGGCTGTCAAGATATTTTGTTCTTTTCTTAAAAGTAGGCAAAACCTTAATGGGGTATTGCGTTCTTTTGTGAAAATTGTTACACTCTGGCAGTGCAAAAGTGTTCCACTTTCTACACTCTATAAAATGACGGTGTGGCATGCCACCCTGTGAAACAGCTGATTTTAATAGCAAGAAGTTTTTACAAATTTTGGACGCAAAAATTGTAATTTGTAAAACGCACGTAGGACGCAGTGGACGGTCTTTATTTTTTTGTTAACAACATCAGCTGATATCCAGGGTAGCTATTGATATTCTTTTCTAGCGTAATAAATGTTGCCATTTTTTAGGAATGGGAGTAACACCATAAAAATATTACCATTCTTGAGGGTAAAATTTTTTTTTAGAAAAGAAAACTCTATTAGAAATTAATGACTTTCTCTCGCCTTTTCTTGCTGATTGACGTCTATTATAACAAGAACCTTAAATTACATTAAATTAAATATTAAATACAATAATTTTACCTCGCATGCCATTGAGATTCGAACCCACACCAACCACTGTGTATGAAGAGACTACGCTACGCATTGAGCCAAACTCCTTCATTACGCTGAGTGATTTATTCAACATTAATCACAGACTACTATATACCAGACAATGCATCACTCACTCAATGCAGAATTTGCAGAAGCTCGGTGATATGGCCATAAGCACAGACTACTATATACCAGACAATGCATCACTCACTCAATGCAGAATTTGCAGAAGCTCGGTGATATGGCCATAAGCACATGGCGAATTGGGACGGACAAGTAAGTGCGAAGCAGCGAATTGATGTTGCTAGCATTGGCTGCAAATGGTTGATAGAGCACAATATCTCTCTCTCTGTGTATCTGTCAACAATGTTGTCGAGAAGCCTTTTTATATATACTTTTCCTAGGAATTCCAAGCCGACGGCTGGCTTGTTTGTTTACTTTTTTTTTTTGCTGGTTTTTGTTTTTGTCGTTGGCTTGGTTTTTTTTTGCTGCTTTTTGCTATTTGCTTGGGTGGATTTTGTCGATCGTCAAAAATGATATTTTTACGA
This sequence comes from Coremacera marginata, assembly GCA_914767935.1. NCBI lineage: Eukaryota > Metazoa > Arthropoda > Insecta > Diptera > Sciomyzidae > Coremacera > Coremacera marginata. Next base: position 74,201,172 of record OU612046.1, on the reverse strand, counting down.
TTTTGTCTATTTTGAAGTTATAGATATGTAAATCGCTGTAACTTCTTTATTTCTGATTTGATTTAAATCCACCCAAGGACAAAATGTTGGCAAATTGTACCATATTTAAAATGACAAAATTTCTAAATTTTTTATTTATTTTGTACTAAATTTATTCATTTATTTCCTATTTCTTTGTTCTATTTACTATGTTGAAACTATACTATAATAGAAATAAAATAAAAAAAAAAATAAAAATAAAAAAGTATATGCCAGAATACGGCAGTTTAAGGATTTTTGGAAAAAAAGTCAAGTTGCAACAGCTGTAACTATTATATCCGATTTTCGGTTTTCTTAATTTTTTGCACAAAATAGCTCAAAACTGTTCTTAGTGGATATCTTGTTTGCATTTTTAAAAATTTTCGTTTTTGGATTTTTGAGAATTTTTTTTGTAAAAGAAGCCTTTTTTTATATACTTTTCTTTGGAATTCTAAGCCGACGGCTGATTTCCTTGTTTAGTTTTTTTTTTTTGCTGCTGTTTGTTTACTATTTGTTGGGGTGGATTTCGTGGATAGTCAGAAATGGATATTTTTGGCAATATGTGAAGGATAAACTTATAGGAAAATCGCTGTAACTTCTTCATTTCTGATTTGATTTAACTCCACCCAAGGACAAAATTTTAGCAAATTTTACCATCTTGTAGCTGAATAAATTTTTAATTTTTTTACTAAATTTATTCATTCATTTTTTGATCTTTCAATTTTTACCCGCTAAAGAAATGAACAATTTTTGTTGTTCAATAATTTTTTCACCGATTTTTTTTAAAAAAATCTGCTATTTTTAATTAAAGAAATAATTTTTGGATTTAAGATTTTTACCTGCTAAAGAAATGATGCTAATTTTTCCCATCTTCAAAAATGGTTCCCTTCGATTTCGAACCAATTTCTGATCTATAAAATTTTATCTGCTGAAAATAATACAAACATTTTTCTTCTTCAAATATATCATAAATATAGCATTTCATAAATTCAATTGGTCTAGTTGCCAACCAGGGACATATGCAGCTAGACCAACTACCTTTTATTGTTTTGCTGTACTTATTTCTTTACTTGTTTACTTTTTTTTTTGCTGGTTTTTGTTTTTGCTGCTGGCTTGGGTTTTATTTGCTGCTGTTTGTTTGCTATTTGTTGGGGTGGATTTCGTCGATAGTCAGAAATGATATTTTTGGCAATCTTGCGATTTTGTCTATTTTCAAGCATGAACTTATAGCAAAATCGCTGTAACTTCTTTATTTCAGATTTGATTTAAATGCACCCAAGGACAAAATTTTAGCAAATTTTACCATCTTTAAACTGAATGAATTTATTCATTTATTTTTCATGTTAAAACTATGCTTACTAAAGTAATTGTATTTATTTTTTATGTTACACCTAATTAAACTAATAAAATTAATTTTACATATTCTTATTTCATATTTTATCGACTAATAAATCTTTACATATATTGAATTTATTTCAATTTATGTACATATTTCTAAATGCATACAATAATTCAATTGGTCTAGTTGCCAAGCAGGGACATATGCAGCTAGACCAACTACCTTTTATTGTTTTGCTGTACTTAACATAAACTGTACAGCGTTGCTGATCAGTACCGTTAGGATTATTTGTATATCTGATTTTGCAGTATCTGCAAACTCCAAACAAATTTCCTTGCAATGTTCCGAGCTTCTGCAAATTCTGCATTGAGTGAGTGATGCATTGTCTGGTATATAGTAGTCTGTGCATCTGTTAACATCTATGAATCATATATTTTTTTTTTGGCAGGATATCGAAGTATGTGCTTTCAAAGCAATGTATTAAACAACAAATTGCTTAGGTGAATTAACCTAGATGCAGTTATGTCAGCAAACAGTAGCAAGGCTGCTAAGTTAAGTGGGTAGAGCGATGGTGCCACCAAACAAAAGCTCCAGGTTCGAGTGGGTTGAGCGATGGTGCCACCAAAAGTTCCAGGTTCGATTGCACACGGCGGGCAAAGAAATTTGTTTTAGGAGTCTACTCCTTTAGAATCGATTTCATATATTGCCCGCGGTATGAAAATTTTATGGCGAGTGAAATCGAGGATTATTTAAAAAATCAAGCGTTACGCAGTCAGCGTTATACAAACAAAATACATACTCACCGCAGAGAAATACCAACAACGAAGAAATACCAACAAAATGCATACTTACAGCAGAGAGCGTCTCAATAAACTCGATGTTGCTCTCTACTCTTCTGTTTTTAACATACCCTATAGGAACAAATTAACTTGTTTTTAAAAACAACTAATTAAAAAACTAATTTAACATAAACCAGTATATGAACTACTTTGAATTATATTAAGGCGGCATCCACTTCAATTCTAAATAGTTTTTATTGCATTATATATGAAGTAATTGAAATACTACTTAAAAACAAGTGATAAACTACTTTGAATTATATTAAGGCGGCAACTACTCTGATTTTGACATGTATAAATTGCAAATTTTTATTAGATTACAAGTTTATATAAATGTTATTTCATCAAATATTATTAACTTTAGGCCATCAGTAATAGTTTTCAATTGGTTATTTTAAAGTAATTAAAAAAATAATTTAAATATAACTAATTTAACAAGTAGTTGAAAATATATGCAGACGAAAGTCAATTGACTTATTTAGCGGACATCACCATACAAAATATGATAGTTCGTTCTATGGAAAAAAGTCAGAATTTACACTAGTTGTGGTTGACAAAAAACTACTTTATCAACTACTTTTAAATTAGTTGATTTTCCTACAGGGTATGTTCAGGTAGCCACAGTACAACAAAAAAATTGTGTGTTTGAATGTGTGCATTTGCAAGTAGCCGTTGCTCACACGAGTAGTTTATATTAAAGTGCGCTTTTATTATATTATATTGATATTAATATAAAAACTTGGTTAATTATAAATCCAACAAGTTGTATTTCATTGAAATTATTTAAAAATTCGTCGAGTTATTTAAATTTTAAGCATTAACCTTTTAAAAAAAAATCGTTGTTTTTCATGCAGCTTTGCCTAAACTGAGTTTTTCGCATAAGATCAAGCAAAACATAGTTATTTTAGTGATTTTGTAGTGAAGTAGAAATACAAATTTAATAAGTCGACAGATTTTCAACCGATTTCAATTAAATAAAACTTGCTGGACTTAGAATAAGCTATAATTTTTATTGCTATGACACAACGGGACATTTAATACAGAATATGTCCACAAATTGATCTTAAATAGAAAAATAATGAAAAATTTAAGAAAATTTTCATTATACTGATGAAGAATTGCGCTTGATACAATTTTTGAAAGAAGAAGTTAATTTAGATTTAGTTTCTGGAAGAACAATGGGAACGACTAGATATGGTACAACCATTGATGCTACGTTTTCACGATTACCATGGACCTAATATTACAGTATTTAATAATGATTTTACTATTATTGAATTCATCAATTTACCTCATAATGAATTTATGTAATAAATATATTTTCAAATTTAAAAAGTATATAATCCTTTTACTAATATAAAAGATGCTTTTATTCACCCACTTTACCTTTAATATACATCTCAAATTCCAAGGTAATCGATCAAGAGGAGTAAACTCTAGTCTCGCGTCGGTGCTGACACGTACACTTCTTTTTTTATTCTCTTCTTTTTGTTGATGAAATGTAATAAAATTTACTGGTGTGAAAATTAAAGTGTGTTTTTTTAATTTACTTTATGTTATTTTTGAATTTAAAAGTGGTTTTATTACAAAAAAAACCATTAAATTATCAAATCTATCCTTCTCTCGTGTGTCTAATGACGCAGCTGTGTTTTGTTTTTTTTTTTTGCAGAAAATAGCTCAAAACTATGCTTAAGCCATCCATGCTAGTTGTTTTTTAACAAAAGGTATCGATGTTTGTGCTTTCAAAGCAATGCATTAAACAAATAATTGCTTAGGTGAATAAGTATAAGTTTATAATTCCCATACAATTCTCATGCGGTTTAAAGGAGCAGCAGCCATATTATTTGTTTTACTGACTGGTAAATAAATTAAATTGTTAGCGTTTCTACTGCTTCTACGGTAAGTGTTAAAATTTATATGAGACAGAAGCTCTGGAGAATCGAATACACCTGCTATGGGCTGGTGTAAGTATACGATAACTGAAGATTTCCTTCGCTCACTTAAAGACTGCATTTTTAACAGTTTTAAACGATCCTCATAAGGAGGAAGGTCTAATATATCAGTTCCACTTAAGCCTCTTAGAGCAAACCGAACAAAACGTTTTTGTATTCTCTCTATTCGATCAACATGCACATTTTAACTTGGAGACCAAACTTGACTTGCATACTCTAAGTGAGGACGCATGATTGCATAATACAAACGTTGTAGTAGTAATTGTTCTATTAAATTCTTTGGCCCAGCGTTTTATAAATCCAAGCATTGAAGATTTCTTACAAATATAATCAATATGAATGTTAAACGACAGCTTAGAATCCATGCATATACCTAGGTCTTTGATGGTGTCCACACGACTCAAGGCAGTATCTTTAATTTTATAATCAAAAATAACATTATTCCTTTTTCGCGAAAAAGTCATAGTTTGGCATTTATCTGGATTAAGAAAATATTGTTTTTAGAACACCAAACTTCAAAGGATTTTAGATCAGACTGGAGTAGATCTGAATTATCTTTAGAATTAATCGTTCTGTATATTTTTATATCATCTGCATAAATAATCAGATGAGAGTGTTCGAGTGTCCGATGTGAGTAACATCATTGATTGCTTAAATTTACAGAAGTGGACCAAGGTGGCTACCCCAAGGAACACCTGATTCTGCAATAAATTCAGAATCAATACGTATCGGAAACGTATTTGATAAGATCGCTCCATCAAATACGATTTGATCCAGTTCACAAAATATAGTGGAAATCCCATTAACTCAAGTTTAAATAAGATTAGATTGTGTGGTAGTTTATCAAATGCATTACTAAAGTCAGTGTAAACACAATCGACCTGGTTACCAGAATCAATCGAATTAAACAGAATGTTGTGAAATCGAGAAGATTAGACCCAGTAGATCTGCCATTCACAAAACTATGCTGACGAGTTGTTATGACTTCCCCACAGTGAATTTTCACCCGATCATACACGATCCGTTCAAAAAGTTTTGGAATCGATGAGAGCTTAGCGATAGGCCTATAGTTACTAACAGCATTCCTGCAACCTTTTTTATACATAGGACTTATAAATGATTTTTTCCAAAAAATTGAAAACAAACTTTCGTTAATTGATTTATTGAGTAATAAAGCAAGTGGTTGACTCAAAACGGAAACGCATTTTGAAATTTGCAGTTGCCAATCACCAGAATAAGGCTATTAATTTATTGATTAATAAAAAAATTGCGTAAACTGAAATGCAGAGCAACATCAATATTAATATACTTAAAAAAAAAAATCACAAATAAAAAAACAATTGTACAAATCGAGTTGCCACCTCGAGATTTTAAATTTTCAATTTGAAATATATTCTACTTCCAATATTGATTACAAGAATTTCCAGAAAACAACAAAAAATATGCAAAAACTTCAAAAAAACTCACAAAAGTTAAATATAAAACTGAAAGAAAGACGATCGTATAAGAATAATATTTTACTTTATTCCTTTTATACATTTTAGAGGTTTAAAATTAAAGATAAAAAAAAGGAAAATTCCCAAATTTCCCAAGCTGAAAATGTATGTAAACGTAATTGTTCAGCCTTGAACGAAAACAGGTCGATTAGATAAATTCTTAAAATTTTATATTCTCTTTGGAGGTCATGAAAATCTAACTGTATGACCTCCAGGTTAAGAAAAGTATACTAAAATGGGTTAAAAGTTATACCATCTTATGCATTGAATGTGTCCTAAGTATATGAAAGCTCTTAAAAAAATTATAGGGCATTAAATAATACCTACTATAGAACTTCCAATAGGAATAATTTGAAAACTCCAAAACAATTCTAAAATATTAAAAATTCAGCTGACTACATAACAACAACACATACATAGTAGCCATTCAACACTCATGCCCCGTAAATGAATGAAAAATTTTACGAAATTGAAATTATTTCATTTCAGCATAAAATCTATCTATATTCAATTAGAAACTGGTTTTGGCAGCCTACAATAACAACAACAAGACATGGTTGCCATGCAACACTCATGCCTCGCAGCGGGGTGAAGAGAAGGGGATATATTGAATGAAATTTTAAATTTGAAAATTTCTCTGTTTCAGCATAAACACATGCATTCAAATACAAACCGTTTTTGGCATGTTTTTATTTGAGTTCTATGAATACATATTATAAATATAATTATGGTATTCCCTTATCGCCTCGGAAACTGCATAAACCTCGCAAAGTACTTAATTTTAAGCAACTTGGGAATATTGAAAATATTTTGTAAGGAATTTTTTTACGATGTTTAAGCTACAATTTCAGTGCTTAAAACATGGAAACAAGTTTGCTTAAATTTTTAGCTATCAAAACTTTTTAAATTTTTTGCTTTTTAAAAATATTTGTTTTTTTCTTTGTTTCTTGTTTGCTTTTCTAATTTTTGCTTTGTTGCAGCATGATAAATGTTTAAGTTATGTTATTTTTCATTTTTTCTTTTTTTGATTAGCTGTTTTAGCATAGCATGACAAATTAATCAAATGTCTAAAGGTGCGTTCCTTTAACATAAGCTCGGAATTTTACGAGTTTACGAAATGGGAAATTTTAATCATTAAAGGAATACCATAAATAAGAAAAACATACACATGCAACACTCTAGTCGGGCAGCGGGGTGAAGAGAAGGGGGATATATTGAATGGAATTTGAAAATTTCTATTTTTCATTTCATATTTGTATTTGAATTTTGAAAATATAATGGTTTCTTTACGGGGTAAAGAGAAGAGGGGTACATAGAATCGACAAAAGAAAACAAACATATTGCGTGCTATTTTTTCTGTTGTCCTGCTAAGCATGTCTTGGGATGATTCCTAAATGGTGATTTCTAAATTCTGAATATTGGAAATTTATTTACAATTTTCTTTCGAACAACTGCTTTTGCCTTCTTTGCGGCAAAAATATATAATTTTTTGAAAATATATAATTTTAATATATATCCTGCATTCTGTCTTCCAGCATTTCAGTTTCGTTTTCTGTTTTTCAGTATTTTTGTTTTGTTTTCCAGCATTTCTATTTTCAGCCATTTCTGTTTTCATTCTTTTTTTTTGACTCGTTTTTGTAGTTTGCCAGAATGTCGCCGGAACCATGATACAATGATAAGGTAGGGCCGTTTCGCTGAGTGCTCTCACGCGTCAACGAAGAGTGGATAATGAGCAGGAACATATATGTCAAAACGACGAATTTCGTAGAAATTGCAAATGAAGAAAATATTTTATGTTTCCAAGTTGCAAATATTGCGGTCGCGGGTGTTAAATTTGTGCTAATTTGAGTGAAAATATTATAAAAAGAGTGTAATAAAAACTATAAAATGTGAAAGAAGTCTTAAAATTGCAAAAAAACCTGTAACAGTTTTAACCTAAAAACAACTGCGAAAGGTTGAGCATAAAGAATTTCGCGATGAACAGCTGATTTTGACATCAATGTAGCTTTATTCTGCTTTTTACTCCATTCCTCTCCGTGATGACCTTACCTCATAATTCTGCCATGCCAGCGGTCAATCGAAAATATTTCTCTTTAGTACTTCTGCTTACTTCGCCATCTCTCATTTATATATACTCTTTCTGCCTTCTCTCACGAAATGCTATAAAATTTATATTTTGGAAGTCTTCTCTCTCTATGTTTTTGGTTTTTGGCTTCAACATCGCTGGTTGATGTTTTCGCTGTTTTTGTGCAATTAAAAAGCCTCGAAGCATTTTTTGTCACCGTTAAGAGATGTCGCTTTTTATAAACTAAAAAACAAATTTTCCTACTGTAAGAGGGTGCTATAGAGTTTAAATAAATTGTTAAATCGATTGATTTCAGCAGCATCTCGTTTGGTGATATCAGTGATGTGATTTAGTGGGATTTCGGGCTCATTTTATGATATTTGGCCTATTTGAGAACGTATGGGTAGCAAAAAATAATATGTCCGCTATTTTGAAAGAAGAAGAAAAAGTTTTCAAAAGCAGTTCTGAGAGTTAAATACATTGGACAACTGTTAATAAAAATATCAACTTTTTTAAAATTGGTCGAACTCTCTCGTTTTTTGGATCAGTTCATTTGGATTGACCCTTCGTCAAAAATTTAAAGTTGAAAAAAGCTAACAGCTCGACAGAAAATTTTCGTTTTGGGCTTAAAACTCAGATATGCACTTCTGCTTTTAAATTCATTAAAAAAATCGAAGGTCCATATCTTTTTATATAAAATTGGTTAAGGAACGCAGTAAAACGAAATTATTTAATAATATTTCTTTTCTTTCGTACTACAACAAGTTGCTGACACTAATGCAACGAAAAACAAATCCAACTTTTTCATTGAATTTCGTTGACAATTTATAAAGATTAAAATTCATGCAAAGTACAGATTAAAATAAACTTCATTATGTACATTATTATCAAGCCAAAAAATTATTATAATGTTTAAAAATGTACATAATAATGTTTTTCGATAAATATAAAAAATTTGCGACAAAAAAAACTTGAAAAGAACATTTTAAAAGATCCCTTAATGCTACGTGAAGTCAGAAGAACATGACAGTTTTCTAGTCAGTAAAAATGGCAAGTCTTTCCATTTCAGAATTCAGAATAAGTTAAGAATATATGAAGTCAGCGACTCCCTTATACTACCAGCACATGTATAAAACTTGTAAATTAATAAAAAACAGTTTTATGGGATCACCCCAGTGAAAAAAAATATTTTTTAATGCTAACATCAGATACTTAGTCAGCGACTCCATTATACTACCAGCACATGTATAAAACTTGTAAATTAACAAAAAACAGTTTTAGGGGACCACCCTTGTGTTAAAAATATTTTGATTTTCTAACGTCAGATATTAAATCACAACCCCTTTATAAGTACTGTCTGTACATTTAAAACATATTTTTAAATCGCAAGCCTAGCCGCTAAAAAATTTTCCACCGCAACTAACAGTTTTTATTCTTAGCAAGCACATAAGCGTGCACCGGCTAGCACACAGGCTGCTCTATGCTCCGCTCCGACTTCAGCTCCGGCTCCGTGCTCGTTTGCGATACAATTGTGCCGGGGCAAAAATAATTTCACACTGCACATGTGTACGGCTATTTTGTTTGCCTCCAGCTCTGAATAAAGTGTGCTGGTGCTATTGAAAATGCACCGGCACCGCAGTGCGGGCAACCAATTTTTGCTCAGCACATTTATTGGTGCTCTGATGGGTGCAACTCATCAGCACACTAGTTGGTGCAAGTGCTAAAATGTACGCACATGTGTGCTCCCGGTGCGGGCTTTCTTAACTCTGATTATTTTTTAGAGCTATTTATTTTTCATGAACGAAAATTGCATTAAAAAAATTGTGTAGAAAGTTCCATACAAATGTTACTGTATGTCTAATGCGTCTAATGTGTTCAAGCTACTAAACTTGTGGCAGTTCATGTGTAACTATTGTTGACGCAATGCTTGTGTGTTGTTTTGCTTATTAATTCTTAATTCATTAAAAGATATGAATATACTTTTTTTATAAAAAAACCAAACATTCATAGTTTTTCTTAAGAATAACTTTATCTAAACAAAAGTTTTGATCATTTCTTCTTGCTTCAGGTAACTTTGATATGTTCAATTATTCATTTTACTACGAATTTCTATTGTTTTGAAATTCATGCTATGAGTGATTAACGGTCAATTTTTGTAAACTAATTGGTCTTAAGAAATTTTGAAAAGTTAGTACATAACAGGTCATTCAATAAGTCCGTAGGATAAGTAAGAAAAAAAACAATATTTTGATAAAACTCGATAATATTATTCAACATAGTTGCCTTCGAGAGTGATACAACGAGTATAGTGATTTCCAACTTTTCGATACCACTTTTATAGTACGATTTCTCTTTCTCGTCAAAATAGGCCTCAGTTTCAGCGATTACTTCATCACTGGACTTGAATTTCTTTCCAGCAAGCATTCTCTTGAGATATGAAAACAGGAAAAAGTCGCTGGGGGCTAAATCTGGAGAATACGGTGGGTGGGTAAGCAATTCGTAGCCCAATTCATTCAATGTTGCCATCGTTTTCATCGATTTATGACACGGTGCATTGTCTTGGTGAAACAGCACTTTTTTCTTTTCCAAGTGTGGCCGTTTCTTAGCGATTTCAGCCTTCAATCGAAGTGCACAGTAATAGTCGCTGTTGATAGTTGTTCCTTTTTGCAGATAGTCGATGAATATTATTCCTTTCGCATCCCAAAATACAGACGCCTTTGCATTCGGTTCGTCGCCTGCTGTCCACTCAGCTGACTGCCTTTTGGATTCTAGTGTGTAATAGTGAAGCCATGTTTCATCCATTGTCACATATCGACGATAGAATTCGATTTTATTGCGGTTTAACAGCGCCAAACACTCCTCTGAAGCATCAATTCGTTGTTGTTTTTGGTCGACTGTGAGCTCACGTGGCACCCACTTTGCACAGAGCTTTCGCATGCATAAATGTTAGTGTAAAATGGTAAAAACACTACCATCTGATATCTTTACAAAGTCAGCTAGCTCGTGCTCCTTCAATTTGCGATCATTCATAACCAATTTGTGGATTTTTTTGATGTTTTTTGGAATAACAGTCTGATTTGGGTATCCACTGGGCTCTGCATCATTTGTGCAGGTACAACCACGTTGAAATTCAGCAATCCATTTTTCTACCATTCGCCTCGATAAAGCAGAGTCCGGATAATGTTTATTAAGTCATTGTTTGGTTTCCACTGTATTTTTTTTTTTTCATCAAAAAGCAATGCTTTATCAAAGCTCGAAATTCACTTTTTTCCATTTTTTTTTTGCAATAACAATAGTTGCACACAAAATGCTATAACTTACGAATCAATTGTCAGATTGTTTTAAAATTTTTATACGGCATTATTTTATGTAGTATGCATACATACCACCTTGTTCAAAAAGAAAGGTTCATTCACACTGTGAACCGGACTTAACTGTCCGATTCGAACATTTTTTTTTGGTAGGTTTTCACATGTGTCTATGACAAGGCTCCCAAATATCAGCGTCTCTCATTGACATTTGGTAAAGTGACAATGTTCTGTTTACAACAACTTTTTTCGTGTCTTTTACGATGGAAGAAACAATTGAGCCTGATTCACTCGCCTGATGCCTGGTTTACGTGTCATACTTGTATACCCATGTCTCATCACCAGTAATGATGGATTCGATGAATGTTCGTCGTTTTCGACCATTTCCAGCATGTCTTTCGTGATAGCAACTCGGTCTCTTATTTGCATGAAATTGAGATCTTCCGGTACCAACTTCGCAGCGACACGTCTCAAGCCCAATTCATTCTTCAAAATGATCTGAACGGATCCAATTGAAATGTCGACGTCCTATGCTATCTCTCTAATCGTCAATTTCCGATTTTTGACCAACATATCTTTGATTTTTTCAACGTTTTCTTCGGTAGTCGAACACGATGGCCGCCCGGTAAGAAGGTCGTCTTCTACGTCGTGTTGGCCACTCACAAATCGGTTAAACCACTTGTTTGCCTTCTGATACGATAGAGAAGAGTCACCGTAATATTTTACGCGTATCGACGCTGTCGAAACCATTTTTCACACAAAATTTGATACAAACTCGTTGCTTAATTTTTTTTTCCATCGTAAAAATCGAAGACACGAAAAAGGTTCTTGTAAACAAAACACTGTCACTTTACCAAATGTCAACGAGAGACACTGATATTTGGCAGCCTTGTCATTGACACATGTGACAACCTACTAAAAAAAATTTTCGAATCGGACCGTTAAGTCCGGTTCACAGTGTGAATGGACCTTTCTTTTAGAACAAGGTGGTATATTTTTTACAGATAGATAGATGAGCAGAAAAAGTAAGCATGGCAACATTTATATATATATAGTGAACGCCACTTGGTCCCATTGCACCTACATACCAAGTTTCACTATCAAAACGTGTACAGCTCAGAAATCAAAATGATTTCTGAAAAGTCGGCGTAGATAAAGTTCGACAGGCCCATTTTTTTAAAGGTTCTGGCGGCAACCATGTGAACTAATATCCAAATTTTAGTCTTCTACTGTAAAAAAAGTCTAATATATATCCTTTTTACGGATTTGTGGGCATTAAAAGCGGGCGTGGCGACATTTATATATAAAGTGACCGCCACTTGGACCCATAGCACCTACATACCAAGTTTGAATATCAAAACGTTCCAACATCTCAGGAATTTAAATTATTTCTGAAGAGTGGGCACATACCAAATTTTAGTATTTAACTATGAGAATCGTCTGATTTATAGAAGTTCTATTGATTTGTGGGTAAAAAAAAGTGGTGGTCGTGGCGTAGTGGGTAGAGGTGAGTGGCCCATACGTGAAAGAACACTGGGGTGGTATCGGCTAAGGTGATAGTTGATAGTTCATGATCAAAATCATCAATCTTGCGCCACGTAAGGTGATTATCAAATTGACTACCGCTTTTAGCTATCGATTTTAAGCGACAGCTATTTAGGTGTCGTTTTCATATATTTTTGACGTTTTCATTTCCAACTCTTCTGTGTATTCTACATTACCCTTTTAAAAAGTTCATATTATTTGAAATGTTTACTTCATTGGGGCTTTCCAGAGGAAGAGAATCATCCTGGCTACTTGGTAACATAATGTATTTTTTCAAAAACTTGTATTTTACTTAAATTTATTAAAGGTGACAGCGCTATCCTCTGGAGCCTTTCCTATTGACTCCGTATAGGAGTGCCAATGAAAATTCAAGTGAAATGCACTTCAACCAAGTGCATTCCCAAGCCAGAACCATTGTAGAACGATGCATCGGTTGTTTTCCGGTTTCTTTTATATGAATTCTTAGAATTACTACATTACATTTATGCAAGTCGATAGCGTATAATTCTTGAAGAAAGGAAGTGCAGATACAGTCCATTGAGAGTTGTAGAAATTATAAATGTCTGTGTTGCACTGCATAACATCTGCTGCACTTATAATGTACCCCAACCCGAACATGAAGTTATCATTTCCAAAAACAATTTATTTTCAACACCACCAAGTACCAATGATATTGCTTATAGAGAAGCTAAAATAATTCGCGACGGTATCAGGAATGATTTAAACAAAATTTTTCTCATTCATCTAAAATCTTTTTTAAATAATAACACAAAAACTTAATGTAAAGTAAAATATTGCTTTCTTAAAGCAATTTCAAAACATTCAAAACAAAACAAAGAAATATTAAAAAAAAAGCAAAAATAACAAACGAAACTGGAATATAATATAAAAGTAAACAATGCTAAAATATAAATAAAAACAATAAAAAAAACTTAAATAAAAAACTTAATTAAAATTACATAAACTAAAGTATTTATGTCTTCAAGTATTTTTTTAAGCATTTAAAAGTTTCACTTGTCTAATGCTTTACTATTCAAACAATTTAAAAAGATCACTATTAAAAATATGAGATCTTTTTGTATTATGAATTACAATATCGTCACTTCAAATCCAAAAAGCCGTATCAACATTTTTTATTTTATAAATAAAAGTTAGTTCAGCCGAATTCGTAATTAGCAATTGAAAACCCGATTTTGAACTTTTTTTGTTACGGCTTTTTGGATTATAGGTGACGATATGCAAGAATTAAAATTTATGTGGACTTGGAGTTGAGCTCCCTTAATTTTAAATCGTCGGCAATTCTTCCAACCAATTCCATTTTTCTCACCTCCAGCTCTTCTCTTTTCAGCGATGTTGTATTGCCAATTTCTTTGTTTCACAAAGTTCTCTAAGGACATCGCGTTAGAGTTTCATTGGTATTATCGCTGCTTTTTATTTGCTTTGAAAACAAAATTTCTTGTAACTCTAGCTGCTTTTTGAATACATCAACCACTTTCATTTTGCTTGTTCGTTTTGGTGTTGTGGTTGCATTTGTTGCGTCCTGCAGTATATTTTCACTGTCTAGCTCCGGTGTGCCAGTAAGATCTTCAATGAAGTTCTCGAAATCATCTTGCTGCTCAATATCTGCAACTGCTATGCGTGGATAAGAGTTTTCTGTTTATAGAAAAATTAAGACATTAAACAAACTCAAAATATATAAATAACTAGGCACGTACCTTTTGAACTGCAGCCATAAGTGCAACTCCCTGCTGTGCCGCTAACGGATGCTTCCAGCCCGCACGCAACAACTATGGCCTCCTCCGTTGCGTCCAGTTGCTTTAAGTCATATGGACCGCCACCCATTTGCTTCAATGAGTTTTTATTTTGCGTTAGCTTCTTCTTGGTGGTGTATTTTCGCAGCGTCCAAACCTTGTGAAATAATATTTTTTTTTTTTAAATTGCACCATGAATATGTTTGCTTTTCCATACTCTTTTCCACTCCGGCACAGATTTAGTTGGCGGTCCATTGATATTTAAGGACCTCGCCAGTTGTTCCCATTTCAGCTTTTGAGTGGTCCGTCCAGCGCTTGAGAGAGCATTGTAGGACCTCGCTAGCTCCGGATGTTCATCCATATATGTTGTAAGGATGCAAATTTTGCTGTTTTGTTGCATGAGACCTTAAGGAGAACGAACAAATTTCTTAAATATGTCTATATATTAATATTCTAAGATATACTTACATTTTTCTTAATAGCAATTCAATTCTGGCACAATTTCATCAAAACAGCTGATCGAAATAACATTTAGTTTTCGACAGAAGCAAAAGTGCTGCCAAATATATAAAATATTTCGTGATCACTTTACGCACACCAATGAAAAGTTGATAATCAAAAAATACTATCAAAAGCGACAATTAAAAAAAGACAATCAATTATCACCTTAGCCGATTCGGCCCCTGGTTCGAATCCCAGCTGACACAGAAAGTTTTTTCAATTTAATTTTTCTGTTCGGCCGGCACCTCTCTGCATACAATGGCAAACCTCAAAGAGTAAAAACTGTAATCAAAAGCTTCTTGAAAACATAAGCCGTTCGGAGTCGGCATAAAACTTGTAGGTCCAGTTCTCGATCATTTGTGTTCAAACATTCCACAACACGCACAACACAATTGATCATAAAAAGCTCGGTCAAAGTCCTTTCAAGGGCTGAAATTGGCCATTTGGTTTTGTTCATTTGTGGGTGGTACAAGTGGGCGTGGCAAATTTTTATACATATATATATTGACTGTCACTTAGATCACCTGCATACAACTCAAGAATAAGCATGATTTGGAAAAAGTGGGCGTAGATATGGTGCGGCCACGCCCATTTTTAACAGTGGCCGACAGTGGCCATGAGAACTAAATTACCAAATCTTAGTCTTCTACGGAAAAAGCCGTCTGATGCCACTTGGCCCTATAGCACCTGCATACCAAGATTCACTTTCAAAATGTATACAACTCAGGAATAATCATGATTTCGATAAAGGGGGCGTAGATATAATGCGGCCATGCCCATTTTTTGTACATTGGCCGACAGTAATCATATGAACTAAAGTACCTCTTAGACTTCTACGGTAAAAGCCGTCTGATATAAAGCATTTTTACTGATTTGTGGGCGGTAAAAGTGGACGTGACATCGTTTATATATACTTAGTGACGCCACTTGTTTCCATAGCACCTGCATACCAAGATTCACTATTAAAACTGGCACATCTCAGGAATTAAAATGATTGAAAAGTGGGCGTAGATAAAGTGTGGCTACGCCCATTTTTGTACAGTCACCGAAAGTAATTATCTTAACAAAACTACCAAAGTTTAGTTTTATACGATTAAAACCGATTAATACGATTAAAAATCTGATATATAGCATTTATTTAGGTTTGTGGGTTATAGAGTCAATTTGGGTTGAATGGGAGGTACCACGCCCCATGGTCCAATCAACGCTAAACTTCACAGGAACACTCTCAGAATGTTGCTTCAGTATCCCTAAAAATTTCATAAAGTTTGGTTCGGTGGTTTTGGAGTCTATACGTGATATGCACACATATCCACATACCCACATACATACATTAATTTTTATGTATATAGAATAACTAGCTTATACCTGGCGCGTTTCGCTGCGCTCAGCACTTATTCCCTAAAAAAGGGTGTAGCTTCAGTGAAGCCATGCTTTCATAGTAAGTTCGTACCGAGTTTCATTGATGTGTGACTTATTTCGAAAGCTATACCGAAAATTTTGGGTGCGGAAAAAGTACCGCGCCCCTCGCCCAACACCCATAAAATGTTACTTGTGGAACGGCATGTGTAAATTGAGGTCGAATACTAAATTCCGAGGCTGTGCGACCTATAATTCCAAAACTGTTTGATATCGAACATTTTAGGTGTATGTAAGGGGCCTTTTACGATCGGCACCACACTTCACAGGAACCCTCTCAAGGCTTTATTATAAAAATTGGCTTAGCGGTTTCGAACTCTTTACGTGATATACACATATACCCACATACGTATATGCATTAAGTCGCCTCACGCTCTTTAGGAAAAAAAATTGTTCAGTCCGGTTCTTCAAAATAAACCATGGCGTATGTTATGATCCCCAAAATATTTCGACGGAAAATATTGGCTGGTATTTAGTTAAAAAAATAACGGTCAGAAATAAGAGTTATGAAAAAGTTCTTTTGCATCAAAAAATCTTACATTTTTTCCGTTGGACCAAAGATAATGCGGATTTTTATGGATTGTTTTAACTTTTTCCATATTATTTTCACTAAAATTCAAACGAATTTTTTCCACCAATCTGGTTCGGCGGTTTTGGAGCCTATACGTGATATACACACATACCCACAAACCCACATACATACATCCATTTTTATATATAGAAAAAGAAGATAGATAGAAGATACATTTATTAAATATTTCATAACCTCAAGTGTTTTTGTATACATTTTGACCTTTTTAAAAAATAAACTAATAGCCTTATTCTGGTGATTGACAATTGTAAACTTATTGACAACTGTTAAAATTTCTTATTCTAAAATGTTATCAAAAGCTCAAACCATAACAAAACTGTCAACACCATAAAAAAATATTCAAAACAAATAAATTTGCAAAACATTTTGAAAGTTTCCTACTCTTGGATCAAAAAATAGTACATAAAATAAAGCTTGTATTTACAGCCATCAATCACCAGAATAAGGCGATAAAAGCTTGATCTTGTGTCACGAAAAAGAAGCACGAGACGCAATATTATTTTCCATATAAAAATCGATTGCTTCTTGTGTCTTGCTCATCGTTACTGTGCTTTTTCGTGATACGAAATGAAGGGGTTAATTTTATCAAAGTTATGTTATTATATCTTAAAAGTAGCAGGTTTTCAAACAAACCAATCAATTTATGTCTTCGTTTGCGAACAACGTGAAAACGATGGTAAAAATATGTACATAATTTGAATAAATCGCAAATTATGAAATTCACTAACATGAAGTGATAAATAAACTAAACCATAAACGACACAGAATAGATTTTGAAAAGCGTAAGGTTATCATGTGATACAAAAGATAAATTTTAAGATTCTTTTGATTAAAAAATTATAACAAAGTAATGTCATAAGTAACTAGCAAAAAAGTAATAATATTACTGAATGTTATTACTGACGCTGTGAGTAATAAGCTACTTAACCGAATTAGGGAAAAGGTAATATATATTAGTAATATATTATATAAGTAATATATTACATCACAACACTGGCTAGGAGGAATGGACAAAAATATTTTTGCAATTTTTGATAAATTCGGATATTCTGTGAAATGATTTGTAAAATATTCACCATTGCTGAACATCAAAATGGATGTCAATGTTTATTTTCGATGACAAACGTTTCTAATTTTAAATCTGCATATGTACTTAATTGACCAACAGCATACATTCCTTCATGAAGGCAGTTCAACGCAAACAGCAGTTTGTTCGAAATTACAATGAACTCAACGAAATAAACACGAATACAATAGTGCCGTTTAAAAGGCAATAAGACAATAGACAATGCAATTGTTATATAAACTGTTGATTATTTGCTTCAAATTAATAAATTCCCCTAATAAAAAACACTGTGCATTATATTTAAAACACTAGCACTAATATTTGAGGACAAAATTTGGATTTATTTTTACAAATCAACAGAAAATTTTGATCTGCCAGGGGTGGAATCGGCTAAAGTGATAATTGATAGTTGATTATCAAAATCATCGCTTTTGCTCCATGTAAGGTGATTACCAAATCGACAATCACTTTTTTCTATTGAGATCATGCGACAGCTATTTAGGTGTCGTTTTCAAAAACGACAATCAAAACAGCGACTGTCAAGGATCACTTTAGCCGATCTCACCCCAGTTTTGCGATCAGCTGTTCGAAGCTATTCGATACGTGCTCGTAGAAATTTTTCAAGTAAAGTTCAAGCTAGTTTCGAGCTAGAGAGAGCGACACTTTGCTTGTTCTTCTTCTCTTTCGAGCTCGAAAAAATGTGTAAAGAAACGCTTTCAAGCAACTTCAAGTTACTTGAAGTGAGTACGGAAACAGACCTATAGTCTTGACAATTCTCAATATATAATGCCCGTAAATAACGATTTATTTTTGATTAACCGCAACACTTTGAAAACAATAAGAATTATGAAAAAATCGTAGGAGTAACGATAACATATTTTAATGACTAAACCTTAACAACACGCACATGGGCAACATGAGCACAATTGTTGACAAATAAAAACTTGCAAATATTATAAATATTAGATAAGTTTACCAAAAAGACTCTATTAACTATACACTAGTCCCTAACTTAAACACGGTAACTGCGATACTTGTCGAACAATGACTGCAAATGACCATCCAAGGAAGTTGTTGTTTGCGAATAATTGTTTATGTGTCCAATGGCATATGCCCAGTTTTTCAAAACTAATGCTGGCTTCGCATTTTCCATATTAATATCGCCTATGAAGAGATCAGGTAATGCATTATCGCTCTCCTCCTGTGTGCTGCTATTATCTACGGACAAATTTAGCTCGGATGGTGTTTTGATATTGATTTTTTTTGTTGACTGCAGAGACTGATAGATTTCTTTCAGTGGCTTGAAATACTTTTGATTTATTCTACAACGATTGTTGGGATCACGATGCACAAAGTTGCGATAGTCTTTGACTGAGCGTATAAATACTAAACGGCAATCTTTATCTGTAAAATAATAGAAGAGAACTTTAGTGTTTATAATTTTGTAAGAAATTTTAAAAAAGTAAGAAGGTGTAAATAAAACCGTTTAATTTAAATTGTTCGCGATTTTCTCATAATTTTTCTAGCTCTTTGTGGTTTATTAGTGGGTTATGCTTATAGGCTGTTAATAATAGATTACGTAACACGTTTAGGGGGGAAGAAGATCGAACATTTGTGACAAAGTCTGGCAGGGGGGGGGGAAGGGGGAGGCATTTGAAACGCCTTCAACAAATGTAGCCGCTTAAAAAAACAAAGATCAAGAGTAAGTAAGAGCAGCAAACAGAGCGAACGTTTTTTTGCTGAACTGAAGTGGGAATTCTTACTCTAAAGCAGTCATCGAAAACAGCTGTTATAACTTCACGTCCAAAGCGAACATCAAAAAGTTATAAAAAACTAAAACAAACATAACAATTTTCACAATTGTCGAATATCGAAGTTATAACATATCGCCACTGATGTGTGTTCCTTTTAACGTTAGAAAAGCTTTCATTTGTGCTTTGCTCTGTTCACATGGTCAAATTTTTCATAAAATTGTTGGTAAGCTTATAATAAAAATAACGTGTCTATGCTTTTTTCATAACTGCTAAATTTTAAAAAAAACAAAAACATTTTAAAAATAACTTTTATGTTTCATAGGGATGGAGGGGGAAGGGGTGGGTCAAGACTTTGTGACGAAGTGTGACATAAGGGGAAAGGGGGTGTTATAGTTTTGAAGTTTGATATCATTTTTTTAATTAATTAGTCTTTGCTAACATTTTTTCGTGTTGGTTTCTAATAAACACAATTAGCCCAGCCAAGCAGTTGTTGTTAATAACTTTATTTTTTGATTCCGTACCCAGCTGCAGCTGCATAACATTGCATCACCTCATCGTGACCTTCGAATTTAGTGACACTTAGTCCCAATAAAACAAATCACGCCACTTCATCAGTACCTGTTTCTTCGGCACTTCAACCACCCTTCGACACTTCATCATCAACTCAATGCATGGAAAAAAACAACAATATTGCAATCACCTACACACACCCATTCTTCGTTACATCTTCGCTCACTGCAGAACAACAAAACCCATCGACAGCTACGCAAGGATTAATACAAAAGTGCGTTCCTTAAAAACGCAATATGTGGCCTGACCTGTTTTTGGACAATGGTTTTGACTGAGCTAATTATTTTTAGCAGAAGGCAGAATTATTCATTGCAATTAAAACTTCGACTTAGTCAGTTGTGCGCGGCATATTAAATGTTTTTGTTCTTATATACGGAACAAATAAATTTACTTTGATTCAAGTATTTTAAAATCCTGGTCTTTTTATTTATTGCACAAAAGGGATCCAAAAAAGGTTTTGGTCTAAAATTGGTCTAAATGGTCACCAGAGGTCTCAAATTGACCAAAAGCATTCAACTTCAGTAGCTGCTTATGTTGTTATGGTTGTTGTTTTGGTTCGTGTCAAAATCACGAACGCAAAATGGTATCGTTTGTTGAAACGACTCGTTTTAAGAATATTTCTCAGCGATTGCTTGTATTGTTATTAATATGTATGCAAAACTTACATACAATGGTGGTCACGGCTTTAGCAAGCTTAAACAAGTATAGTGAATACTTAATTTTCCATTTATTCCTTTAAATTTTCAATGTGACTTCATTATATAAAATATGCCCTGAATATATCTCAAATCAGATAAAAAAAAACAATTATTTCGACTTGGTCATGAATTTAGCACTCAAACAAAACAGGTTTTGGTGGCCAAAAACAACAACATTTTTCGTTCATTTACTTGAAGCAAAACCAACATTATTTTTGTTTTTTCGGTGATCCGACAAATCCAACAAGGTGAGTGCAAAATGTACTATATGAACATTTTTTGATGACAATACTGCTACTCACTATGTTAACAGAGCCTTGCACGAACATAATATTTTCATTTGTTCGTTCGTAAGATTTTTTCTACGAACGAACAACTATTTTCTACGAACGAACGAACATCAATTTTCTACGAGCGAACATCAATTTTCTATGAACGAACATCTATTTTCTACGAACTAACGAACGAACATAATAAAAAAACTGTCGAAAATAGTTATTATCGGCCGTAGCTTGACTCCAAGAGGGGTTTAATATATGAGCTGGTCCTATTATTTTTTGCCGTTCAACATTTCTTCCGAACACACCTAACCCCTATCTGCTACCCTTCTTTGGGTCACCATACAAAACAAAAACTGTCGAAAATAGTTTATATCGGCCGTCGATGAACTCTTAGAGGGGTTTAAAATATGAGCTGGTCCTACTTTTTTGCCCTTCAACATTTCTTCGAAACACACTTACTCTCTATCTGCCACCCTTATTTCGGTTCCATACAAAAAACACAAAAACAGTCGAAAATAGTTAATATCGGCCGTAACTGGATTCCTGAGGGGTTTAATATATGAGCTGTCCTATTCTTTTTTACCCCTCAACATTTCTTCTGAACACACCCACCCCCTTGCTACCACCCTTCTTTGGGTCCCAATACAAAAAACATCTATTTTCTATGAACGAACGAACGAACGAACGAACGAACATCTATTTTCCACGAACGAACATCTATTTTCTACGAGCGAACGAACAAACATCTATTTTCCACGAACGAACGAACGTATATTTTCTACGAACGAACGATTATCTATTTTCCACGTACGAGCGAACAAAATATTTATTTTATTTCTCTACGAACGAACAAAATATTTTTTTCTACGAACGAACGAGCGAAAGTTCAAGCAAGGCTCTGTATGTTGATATCTGCAAATTAAACAAACATTAGCAGCATAAAACTAACCGTCGCTACAGCAACAACAACTTTGGACATGAATGCGACACCAACAAGTGAAGTCAACATTAACATCAACCGTCAGCAAAACAATGCATGCAGTTGGCTTAGCCTTGAAATAAGCAAAACACGTATCTGACCGCTTCGGTCATCAAACCTTTAATTTCTTCAATATAAGTCTTTATGCCGCATTTTTCAATTTTGCTAATTTATTTGTTTTGATTATTTTATGTATATTTTTATGGATGTAAGTTATTATATATTTTATTTTGAGAACATTTATTATACATAGACCAAAATCAATAAATATTATTTCAGTTTTAAACAGATGATTATAATGAGTTTTTAAGTCTTCAGTAAAAAGTTTTAGCCAATCGGGCAGTGCCACGCTCATTTCTAGAAGGTGGATTAAAGTGCTACTGCGGTTGTAGATCACTGGAAAATAACAAGTTTCTGCCTTTCAATTAGGTCACTTTAAATGCTCACCAAAAACTTTAATAAACATTTGAAATCAATCCGCCTACTGCCACACCCACCTTTAGTGACAGGAAATCATACATGGGCATTTTCCATTACTATTAAATTTCCATTACTACTATCCACCTAGTGGTAATGCATATTAAAATTGCAATACCATAAATATGTAGTGGTTTCAATGGTAATGAAAAATATTTACAAAATTTAGTGGTATACTATTAAAACTAAGTGGTAATAAAAAACTTTAATGGGAAATTTCATTTGTTTTCATTACTATTAAAAATTTAGTGGTAATGCAATTTTTTCTTCCATAACATACATATTAATGGTAATGCAATTTTTTCCCATTACCATTACATATTAATGCAATTTTTTTCCTCCATTACCATTACATATTAATGGTAATGGAAATTTAATTTGCATAGATTAAAACATACTAGATCAATAGTGGTAATGATATTTTTAATGCACTATTAATTCAATGCATTATGTCCATCTTTGGTAGATAGAGTGCGATATATAATTTTTGTATGTTAAAAATTCTTGAATGTAATATAACAATTTATTTCTATAAAATCACAGAATTATAAAATGACTCGAACACATATTTCCACACTAATTTTGTGAAACCTGTATGTATCTCAAGAAGGTATTAAGTCCATAAGGATTTCGAAATCAGTCTGACCGTCTACTAGCGGCTTAGATTTGAAAAAAAATTGTTTGTCAAAAATAATGGGGCTGCAACTTTTTATGAAAGCGAAATTCTGACCCAAAACTATTGTGCAAATTAAAGGCTTCCGAGGCCCTGAAGTTGTGAATAGAAAAATTATTAGAATCAGGAATTTTTTGGTGCAACAGTGCTCAAACTTCGAACAAAATTTTGCTGTATGTTTATTTAGTATGCCATTTCAGCCCTTAAAAGGACTTTGACCGAGCTTCTTGTGATCAATTGTGTTGCGTGTGTTGTGAAATGTTTCAACACAAATGATCGAGAGCTGGACCTACCAGCTTTATGCCGACTCCGAACGGCTTATGTTCTCAGGAAGCTTTTCATGGCAGTTTTTTACTCTCTGAGGTTTGCCATTGTCTGCAGATAGGTGACGGCCGAACAGAAAAATTAATTCAATTGAAAAACTTTCTGTGTCAGATGGGGTTTTGAACCTGGGTTCTTTGGCGTATTGGCGGCTACAAACGGCTTATGTTTTCAAGAAGCTTTTAATGGAAGTTTTTACTCTCTGAGTTTTGCCATTGTCTGCAGAGAGATGACGGCCAATCAGAAAAATTAATTCAATTGAAAAAAAACTTTCTGTGTCAGGTGGAAATTGAACCAGGGGTTGCTGGCGTATGGGCCATTTAAGGTATAATATACGTATAAATTGTTTACGTTATGCTTAATATGTACTTTATAGTTTGTAGAATATACATACAGGTTTTTAAAACGAAACCTGACATTGCAGATTAAATAATAGTAAGTTTATCAAACGATATCTTTAAAAAAATATGCAAAATTCCGAAAAACAAAAGCTTTAAACGCGATTTCTTGGAAACTAGTTTTTTAAAAACGGTTCGATAGATAACTCGAAATCTCGTCGTTCAATTTCAATGAATCTTTTTGCATTTTGTTTGCAATTTTGCATCCCCTTTAAGCATCCCCTCTAAATTCAAATACCTACTATTTTCTCTTTTTTTTTATAAACAAAAAGGCGCGCGAAAATCTACTTCTTTTTTTAATTTTTTTCTTTAACTTTCGCCATAATTTTTAAAAAAAACTCTCCGGGGGTCAATCGTAGTGGAGATGCCAAATTAGTGGTCTGTACTAAAGGTCTGCAGAGAACCATCCATTCTACTTGTACAAACAGATAAAACAAGTAAGAATTTGATATTATCGATACAAATACAACAACGAGTAGAGCTTAACTTATGCTTACATGTTTTGGATTGAGCAGAGAGCGTGTCATCTCTTTCTCTGGCTTTCATTGTAGTGAAAGCTTTTTTCTCTTTATCGGCTCCACTAAGCAGAGTAACTAGTTTAACTCATGTTTATATGGATATATTCATTCAAAATGGATATTCAAGAAAGTTGTCTTTGTGTTAATCTTGTGCTTTTCGTTTTTTATGCTACTAAAAAAAAAGCAATGGTGCAATGGATAGAGACAGAAATGTTTAAGTGTTTCTTTTATTATTTTATTGAAATTATTCGCTCTTTATTGTATATGTTTTCCAGATCCAGATGTTCCAAGATAACAATATTACCGATATATCTGTTTGATGCATATGTTCTCAAACTAGTATTCTTGATGCTTGATAATATCACTCTCTCATACATGTTCTATCGTTATGTAAAAAAGATATATTCCATGCATACTCAATGCTTAGAGAGCGAAACCGATACAAGCTGATATAAGAAAAAATAACAACACATAACTAGTATGCTTGAATGGTTTTTTTCAGAGCTTTAGTAGTACTTTAAAATTACATTTCATTATTTTGTTTCAGATACATAGGAAAGGCGATATCCATTGAATCGTTTTGGATGTCTTTTTTTATTGTCATTTTCAGTGCCCTCTATATAAAAGCCTGAAAACTTTTAGCCCTGAATGGTTATACTTCGTCGAATCGACGAAGCAATAGTATTTTATTTTTTGTATTGTTGTTGTATCTAGTCGTCGCACGCTTCCGTTTTTTCTTACAATGTTAGTTATTGCTAAGCAGTTAATTAAAATGCAACGTTGTCGCAGAAAAAATATCTATAAATAGGAAATTTCCGTGTTGTTTGAAAGTATGTAAAATAAGTATAACCATCCAGGGTTAAAAAAAAAAAAATTATTTTTATGAAGTCCCTTTTATGTACAATAAGCTGTATAAATTTGAAAAAAAAAATATAACTCCTTGTATCTAAAAAATTTTTTAAAAAAGCTGTATTTTTTTTGGTTGTTACACGTATATTATACCTTAAGGGACATTTTGTCTAATTTTTTTTTTCTTAGAATCGAATTTTTATTTAGAAATCCTTGATATATGTCTCAAGAATATGTAAAACAATTTATATTTCAAAATTCCTCCTTTAACTATACTTTTAACATGTTTTCCGGTCGCCGTCAAGCGTGTTTTTTTTCTAAAATTTATCAGATGGCTTTATTATTCTAGCACCTCTCTGCTAGCTCTTTCAAATAGTTTTTATTGTATGTATTATGTATTATATTATTTATTTATTTATTTCATCTACCGGGCTAATACACTTACAGATTACATTACTTAATACTAAACGAAAGAGAAATGATAAATACATACACATATGCAAGCATTTAACCTAAGATTACACAATTTAAAATTTAAATTAGTTGGTAAAGTTCAGAAAAAGAATATCTTCCAGCTGTTTCTTGAATATAGACCTATCTACACTAAAATCAGTGTGATAAGCAATTGAGTTGTTTTGTGATAAACACCTAGAAATCGGTTCATTAAGGCCGTAGTTAGTTCTATGGTGATTTATGTGGAACAATTGACTTTCCCTGAGAGAACGAGCGGGAATATGAAAGGGAATAAGGGCCAATAGTTCTGGAGAGTTAATTCTGCCATCAGTTATATCTTTTATAAACAGAATATTGGCCATTACTCGCCTTTGGGCCAGACTTTGTATGCCAAGCAATCGACAGCGCACCAAATAACTGGGCATATTTTCCCATGAGTAGGTTCGTCTTAAAGCGAACCTTGTAAATCGCTTTTGAATATTTTCGATTCTATTAATTGAAATTTTGTAAAATGGATCCCAAATTGTACTTCCATATTCTAACATAGATCGAACTAAACTAAAAAAATATTGTTTTAGACGTAAAAGGGTCTGTAAATTCCATACAGTTTCGTTTTAAAAAACCGAATTGAGAGTTTGCTTTTGATATAACGTTCTCTAGCTGAGTTTCAAAACTAAACTTAGAGTCAAAGTATATTCCAAGGTCTTTGAATTGGTATTCTCTTAAAAAATGTTTATCGCTATCATAACTATAGTCGTATCTGATTGGGACATTTTTTCGAGATATCGTTAAGGTAGTACATTTGAGAAAATTCAAATCCAAGCAATTTAATTTGCACCAGTCTAAAAGCCTATTGATATCTTCTTGCAAACGAAGACAGTCGTCAAAAGTATCTATGTTCTGAAAAATGTTTAAATCATCTTCGTACAGTAAGTTCCTACAATGCTGAAATATTTGCGGTAGATCATTAATAAATAAAATGAATAGCAGAGGACCTAAATGACTCCCCTGGGGTACACCCGAGGAAGCGTGTATAGGTTTCGAGCAACTATCGTTGACCTTTACGAAAAGTACTCTGTCAACTAAATATGAACGAATCCACTTCAATAATTGTGAGTGGACTCCCAATTTTTCAAGCTTTATTAGCAATATATCATGCGGAAGACTATCAAAGTCTTTAGATAGGTCGGTATATAAAACGTCAACTTGTGAACCATATTCAATAGTATTAACGCAAAAATTGGAGAATACTGCTAGGTTAGTATTTATTGAAATACTGTTGAAATACTGTGTTGAAATACTGTTTCGTATTAGATAAAATAACCTTTTATTCACGATTTTATCAAAAAGCTTTATTATATTATTGATGTATTATATTATTGAATTTGTATACGAATGAACATCGCCAATCGTCGCAGTACCAATCGTCGTAGCCAAAAAAAGAAAATCGACCAGCAAAAAGAAAAAGGTCAGATGCAAGCAGAAGGCTTAATGTATGCACCCGGGATCGCAGACGACTGGTAAGTTAAAACAAAAAATAATTTTTAATGTTTAAAAAAAAAATCGTTTTTAAGAACCACATTTTTACTCTTTTTACTTAACATTTCTGCAAAAATACTCGACCGATTTTTATGTCTATGGTCTAGTTTTTTTTGTTATGAGCTTAAGTCTAAGTTTGTTATGAGTCTAAGCGAAATATTAAAGAAAAAATAAGATTAATTTAAAAGTACCGCAAACGTTTTGAATTTATTTTTTGTTTTTTAAAATCGATGATCAAGATTACTCAATAACTACCAAACCGATTTACCTCAAAATTGCTGAGTAATTAAAAAAATTTATTTCTGAGGGGCTGACTTCGAGTTTTTATTTTAAAGTCCACAAAAAATTTTTACAGCTTTTGTCCTAAAATTGTAGGCCTATTTTAAGTTTTAACTTTGCGGAGCCGCTATTTTGTTTCTAAGTAATTTTCTGAAAAAAGTATTAGCCAGCCCCTATTAGGTTTAAACTCGAACCTAATTTTTTTTTTTTTGTTAACCGATATCCGGCACACCGTTTGTTCTATTTTTTTTTTTTTTACTGCTTCATTTACGCACGTGTGACGCGAAATCCCTACTTATAACACTTTTAAAACTCCTAATTTCGACAAAATTAGGTAAATGTCCCTTAAACGAATTTTTCGGCTGCTCGATATTGAGTTAAGACCAATGGTCTATTGGGCGAACTTTCTTCGAATATCCCGTAGATTTATTTTTTGCTATACTCTTGTTCATTTTTTTTTTCTTCCGAACAAATGGACCCCGTCTAGTGTACAATAAATATTGTGTACGCATCTAGTTTCCGATTCACTAGCTTTGAAAACGAATTTTTCACTTCTAAAAAGTGTACACAGCCAACAAATTTCATTCACTGATATTTTTTCTGTAAATATATGATTTTTGTTGTAAAATTGTAAAATTTTGTCGTCAATCAAGGAAGAAATCAAGGTATATTTATCTAGGTACTATAAGACACGACAGCGCTGCCGGCTTTTAACATTCAACCAAATAATGCAAAGCCTAACAAAAACAAATTGGGGATATTTTTTATTTTTAGAAAAAAATTTAGCACCACCTTTTCGTTTTATAATCAGTTTATCCATTTCATATTTTTTATATACTGTTTAAAGTAATGAACATATAATTTCCAGAGTTAATAAAATTTTATATTTGCAGTTATTTTTTTTCAAAAAATTTCAAACTATGTAAATTATTCGTGCCATTAAAAAAAAATACTCCTCTGCCCCCCCCCCCCCCCCCCCCCATATTTTTCTTTAGCTCAGATGCAACAATGTTTATTGTCACTTCCTCTGTTTGACATTATACGAACATGCAGTCAGTTGAATTTATAGTACCCGGATTAATATACCTTGGAATCAATAATTTTGTTCATACAAACAAACATTATTTTTTCAAAAACTCAAATTTGCTTATCACAATTTTGAAAATGACAACCACAAATTTTTATTCAGCAATTTTATTTTTTATTCAGCATGTCAGAGTATAGTTAAGTTTACAGAAGCACTTGAAATTTAAAAATGAACACTTGGAATGATATGAGTTTTTTTCATCTTGTGTGTACAAATTTTATACATAGATATAAAATAGAGCCCCTGAACCGAAAAACGAAAAAACACGGCTAATCATCCAATCCACAACTTCGGAGGCCTTTAGTTTTCACCCTAGGTTTGGGTCGATATTTCGCCTTAACAAATAGTTGCGGCAAAAAACCTGTGATTTTTGACAGCAAAAATTCAAAACTACTAGCAGACTTATTCTTGAACACAGCTTTCATCTCGACTAAAGAACTAGCCAAATAAAATTTAATCCATGTTAAAAATTTTAACAGGGTGAACCAAACAAAGGTTACGATTTCAATTTTTATTTTATACTAGCTGAATACCCGACTTAACTCGGGAGTTGATATAAATAATTTTCGATTGCATTCGTCGATTTGAAAAAACTTTTTACAAACTTTAGATAGAATTTTGTGTGCATCTTTCAAACCGGTAACTTTGGCGAAATGAGCAAAATGTAGCTTCAACATCTAAGAATTATGAGAAAAAATTAGGGAAATCGTGATTTGTGTGTGCGTGCCGCCGATCGCATGCAAAAATATATTTTCAAGTCTTATATTGTATTCGATATATTGCACATTTTTGAAAAAAAAAATCAGAGCAAAAACGACTTTTTGACAATTCGTGAGGAAACTGGACAAAAATTAAATAAGCACTGAAAATAGAAATTGCAACGTCAAAACAACGCCAACTTATGACGCAACTGACTTGCGCATGTGTTAATGCGTACTCAAATACCACAGAACTCGTCATCAGCTCTCCTGATTTGCGAAAAAGGAAAGTGGAATATAAATACACATAAAGAAGAAAATTAGATATTTATCACCCTTCGCGCTTTGCTATGTCTTACTGTATTTTGTAGAACAGCGCCCTCTGGGGTTCAAGATAAAGCAAAATACATAGCGCCGAAAGACTCACCGCACCCGAAAACCACTTATAAAAAATCATACTTATCGGATGAGTTGTTTTGAGTTTTTGCGGTATTTGTACAACAGCGCCCTCTGGTTTTCGAGAATAAAAAAATATCGCCAAAGCCCTTTCCATACTCGATAATCAAATCCTATATACCCGATATACAAAATTTTATCTAAATCGGATGAGCAGTTTTTGAGTGTTTCACTATTTCTTAAGAGATTTGTACTACAGCACCATCTGGTGTTTAAGATAGATAAGAGTTTTTCGAGATTTTTAAAACATTTGTACTGCAGCGCCCTCTGGTGTTCAATAAAGAACAAAATAGATAAGTCATAAAAACTACCTTATTGAAAACCCCTAAATACAAATTTTCATGTAAATCGGATAAATGGTTTCGGAGACAAACTATAATAACAAAATTCGTGAAACCCGATATCAGCGCCACCTACCAGGTCCAAATGCGAATCTGAACTATCCAGGTATCCACTTAAGCACACAAAAAATTTCATCAAAATCGGTGCAGCCGTTTAGGAACAGTTTAATAACAGCGCCCTCTAGTTTCGAGAAAGAGTAAGATAGAGTAAGATAGCACCAGAACCCTTGCCGTTCTCTAAAATCGCAATTTACAAATTTTCATCCAAATCGAATGAGCAGTTTTGGAGTTTTTCGCGATTTTCTAATATTTGTACTAAAGCGCCCTCTGGTTTTCAAGACAGCACAAAAAAGATAAGTCCAAAACACTCACCGTATCAGAAAACCCCTATTTTCCAATTTTCATGCAATTCGGATGCCCGGCTTAGGAGTTTTTCGAGGTTTTTCAAAATATTTGTACTACAGTGCCCTCTGGTGTTTGAGAGAGAAAAAGAGTAGATAAGTCAAAAAAACTCAGCGTGTCCGAGAACCTCTACACACAAAATTTCATGCAAATCGGATGAACGGTTTTGGACTTTTTCGACTTTTTTAAAATATTTGTACTACAGCGCCCTCTGGTGTTCAAGATAGCACAAAAAAAATAAGTCCAAAATACTCACCGCATCAAAAAACCCCTAGATTTCAATTTTCATGCAAATCGGATGTACGGTGTAGGAGTTTTTCGAGGTTTTTCAAAATATTTGTACTACAGCACCCTCTGGTGTTCGAGATAGAACACAGTAAATAAATTCTAAAAACTCCCCGTATCCGAAAAACTCCACTTGCAAATCGAATGAACGGTTTCGGAGATAAGCTAAAAAAAAGAATGCCTGGAGTCCGATCGCAGCGCCCACTACAGGGTCTAACCTTTTTTACTCGAGAAAAAAAACTATAAAAAAAAAATTTTTAAAAATAAGCTTTTATTTAAAACCAAAACGTGAACTAACAAGAAAAAATAAATTTCAGTGACATTTGTCATATATGTATATAGTAGGTATATTCTAGATTCAGAAGAACCTCTCTCTTGGTTACCGATCATCATAATAAAAGCGTACGTAAATAGGTAAGTTCTAGGGACGTATATAAATTAAGAAATTTTCAAAATGTAAAATATACAAGTTTACTACACAATATCAGTAAAATTAAATCTTTTTAAATGTAAAATTGAAATGTGTTAAAAATTGAAAATTTCTTAATTTATATACGTCCCTAGAACTTACCTATTTACGTACGATTTTGTTATGATGATGGGTAACCAAGAGAGAGGTTCTTCTGAATCTAGAATACACCTACCATATACATATATCACAAATGTCACTGAAATTTATTTTTTCTTTTTAGTTTACGTTTTGGTTTTAAATTAAATAAAAGCTTATTTTAAAAAAAAATTTTTTTTATATAGTTTTTACTTTTTAGTCTTAAAGGTTTATTATGAACATCTTGTATTTTGAAAGCCTTACTTTTTTAGACCAATAACCCTAATTGTACATATTAACATTATTTATACCATTTACATTATTTATTGCACTATATACTTTATTATGATATAGCATTTTTATTGATTTGTGGGCGGGAATAGGAGGTGTTGCCAAATTTAAACCCCTATCTCCTACTTGATGTAAGTGTGCTGCCAAATTTTCAGCTGAATCGGCCTAGTAGTTTTGGAGATATATCATTTTTACTGATTTGTGGGTGGTTAAAGAGGGTGTGGCAACATTTTTTTTCTAACCCATGCAATACTTGAAGGACATTTACTGCCAAAATTTTAGCTGAAACAGCCCGGTAGTTTTGGAGATATATTAGTTTGTGGGCGACAAAAGGGGGTGTGGTGAAATTTTTTCTTAAACGCCATTTTCTACTTGAAGGAAATGTACTACCAAAATTTCATCTGAATCGGCCTAGTAGATTTCGAGATAGAGCATTTTTATTGATTTGTGGGCGGTAAAAGGGGGTGGGGCAAAACATTTTTTCATAATATTGCATTGTCACCGGATTTACACATGTATGCTAAATTTCAGCTTAATCGGAGACCCACAAGCTGTCGAAAATTGTTGGCAAGATTTGCGGACATACATACCTACATATATACGAACGAAGCAAGTTAAATAAAAGGTTATAAAAAGTAGCCTATGTTATGACCGGGGATATTGAAATCCATCCAGTGGTTTTCACGTGATGCTTTAACAGACAGACAGACAGACAGACAAAAATTTTAAAAATGCGATTTTCGGTTTTAGTTTTATATACAGGGTGCCCCGCAATTGAGTGCAACTATTTACGGAGCTGACAGATTATGTCGAGCTGAGCAAAAAATCGTATGGGAGGGGGAGTCTATTTTCACATTCTTAGGAGCTACAGGGTTAATTAATATTTCACGACTTTGATTTACGTTATTGTTTCTTGCAGAAAAACTAACTTACACAAAACATATTTAAAGCATTGCTCATTTTAAAGGCAATGAAATCACCTTTCCAATGGTATATCAATAAACTCCACCAACTTAACCGTTACTGAGCTGTGATCGTGTGAAGATGAAATCAATCGGTTGAAACTACCAAATTTCAACTTTGAGTGCAAATTTCTCAGAATTTTGCTTAGTAAAGGAAATTTTTTTATTAGATTAATTTTATAATTTATTTAATTTTCTTTTCAATGACATCAAAAGCATACACATATCTTTCAAAATAAAAAAGTTTTGGGACACCCTGTATATATAGATATGGGCCGAAAGTCCACCGTGACACGAAAATTAAAAGTTATTGAAAAATTATTATTTAATGATATTAGAGAAAAATTTTTATTTTATTGATTTAAGCAATTTAAATATAAATACATTTACCATGATGATCAAATCGTCTGCACTGTTTCACAAATGAAATTTTTCTTTTTAGTTAATGTTTCGTAAACGTTTTTGTTTTAGTAAAAATGGAAGGCATTGGCTAAAAATAATGAAAAATGCTTGAGGCAAGGAGAGGCGGAATATATTAAATTTGTTTTTTAATAACTAAATCACATAGTTACTTAATTACCTAATTACTTAATTACCCAAATGAATTAGAATGGAAAAAATGCCACGCAACGCCATGTCACGTAACGTTTCATACTAAGCCCAATAAAAAAAAAACTAGAAAAGGTTTTTAAATTTGATTACTTTGAAAATAAACTTATACTATTTAAAATCCTTCTAAAAAAAGTTTTATAAATAAACTCTTGCCAATTTACAGAATTTTACTAATTTTGTGATTCAATTCAAATCCAATTCTTCTATTTTTTTGTCATGTAATGTATCATTTTTGGTGGCTTCTATCTAAGAGCCAAACTTTTGACAACTGTTAGGTTTTACAACTTGTATAGTGTGCTTAGAAAGCTATTGGAAAATCAAAATAAGGAACTTGTAAGTTAAATTCTTCATTCTTTTTTCACTCATTAAAGTCGTACGATCGTCACGTGCGCAACCACGGAAATGCCCATATGTGAGTTATATACACAAAAAATTTTTAAGGGAGTATTCCTGGTTTTGCATATTTTTGTAACTTGGATATTTGAGAATATCGTCCTAAAAGAGTTTTTTGAAATTCGAAATACCTTAGGAGATATGGCCATTTTTGTCCAGCAATGTTTTCGCCAAAATGCGATTTGCTTAATTTGGCTATTTTTTGAATGCAACGGTTTGAAGCAACCACCGAATTTCGTTCAACGCTTTCTTTAGTAGGTAGTAACCATGGTATAATTATAAGGTAAGGCCGACTCGGAGAGGAATGGAGTAGAAAGCAGAATACAGCGAGATAGGTGTCAAAATCAGCTGTTCATCGCGAATTTCTGTATGCTCACGTTTCGCAGTTGTTTTTAGGTTAAAACTGTTACAGGTTTTTTTTTTTTTCTTTCACATTTTATAGTTTTTATTACACTTTTTTTATAATATTTTCACTCAAATTAGCACAAATTTAACACCCGCGACCGCACTGTTTGCAACTTGGAAACATAAAATATTTTCTTCATTTGCAATTTCTACGAAATTCGTCGTTTTGACATATATGGTCCTTCTCATTATCCACTCTTCGTTGACGCGTGAGAGCACTCAGCGAAGCAGCCCTACCTTATCATTGTATCATGGTAGTAACTTGTTTGTATATTCCTTTTTAAAAAATAAATGAATACACATTTTAGAGCTTAGGTATTCGAATGTTGGCAGCGTTTAGTTCACTTTGAATTGAATTCTAAATCGGACGCACGCGCGCATACTGTTTTGAAAAATACAGTTTTTATAAAAATTTTTGTTTGTGCTAAAGACAATGGATAAAAAAAAAATAAAAGAAACATTGGTAGCAATCGAAAAACTCGTCCCTTGAAACGCCAGTTTCGTGGTAACCAACACGAAAGAGATGAGGACACCGAATTCACAAGTACATCGGCAAAAAAATTTAAATATATATTTCCAATACTTCAAATAATGAACCTAATGGACATCCCGATTGGCAACGTCACATATGATTTCGCCATGCCTCGGAACGAAGAACGTTTGAAAAAGTCCGAAACCAGAGCTCTGGCCGCATCAAAAGAACGTAGAACACAAAGAGCTGCTGAATCCTCATTTTTTGAAGAAGAGAAAAGAGTTCTTTATGGGGCTAGCATTGCAGATTGATATATGTATGTATTTAAAAAAAAAAAATTTTTTATTGCCTAAAATGTTCTATTTTTCAAAATCACGTTTTTGAACTTCGAAGGCACTTTTCTCCGTCTCTACTGAACCGATTTTGATGAAACCAAGTGCAGTCGAAGCAGAATTGTCGAATTTCTAAAACTGCACGCTCACATTTTCATTTTTTATACAAAAAAATAACTTCAAACTTAAACTCGAAGCCACGTTTTTCGAGCTTGCGGCCCAGATTGCGCCCGTAGTTCTGAACCGATTTTGATGAAACGAAGTGCAATCGATGCAGAATTATCACCATTCTAGTCCCTACCTCAATCACAATTTTAAACAATTTTTTACTATTTTTTTTTTACACTTAACTACAAAAAAAAGACCCTAAATCGGTTTTTCATTTTTCAATGACCGCCATTTTGTAAAAAATAATCGCAAAATTATGATTGAGGTAGGGACCAGAATAACATCTGTACTGAATCTAACGCCGTTTACTTTTTCCATTTCAGATTATCCGAAGTTGAGTTATCCGGGCCGCAAGCAGCATACCTTTTTTTTCGACGCCCAACTTTTTGAAGGAAAAAAATTTTTTATTTAATTTATATGTTCTTAATACAATAAAAAAGTGAATTTAAATAGCTTTTCGCGTTTTCTTATGAGAAGTTTTTCAAAAAGGTAATGTCTTCAAAACAAAAAAAAAGACAAAAAATAAATCTACGAAAATCAACCAAATTGAACAAAAAATTGCCAAACTACCAAAAGCCGATTTTTCGAAAAAAATCTACCACATTTGGTAGAACTCTACCAAAGCAGTAACACTGGACTATCGACTGCGATAGATTTTCAGGAAATTCAAACGCTGCACAGTGGCGACTTTTCTCAAAAGAGGTTGAGAAAATCAATTTTGGTTTTGTGGAAATTAACTGCAGTTTGATAAACAGTTGCTCTAAACTCCCGAATGTAAAATTTTAACTTATTTGGAGAAATGGTTCGCTTTGTAAAGCTCATGAAAGTTGATGGTTTTTCGAGTTTTTTAATTTTTTTTTTTTTTTGTAGTTTAAAATGAGGTGCAAATTTTTCTGGAAGTTATAAAAGAAAAGTTATTTTTTTTGCACATATGACATAAACGGTCTTTGTACTATCAAAAAACACTAAAAAGAAGTGATTTTTTTTTAATGTAGGAGGTGACTGTACTTTTCTGAAACACTACTTTTCCTCCATTATTGAACTTCGAATGGACTTTCAAAAAATAGTTCGCAAAAGTTTAAGTTCCGACTGCAAAAAGTAAATTTTTTGAACAATTCTAAACACAATGCAAAAAATTTTGTGTCGGAAAAATGAGTTATAACGATTTTTATTAGGCTTTTTTCATGCTCTTGCAGTTGAACTTGCATTGTGCATGTTCTGGCATTTTTGATGATAGAGTTCATAATAAATGAACGGATTGGAATATTTGGATTTTAATATTTATTGTTAACTTGATTATACCCAGCGGCATATCCCCAAAAAGAGGGCGTTGCTTTAGTGAAGCCATGTTTTTATAGTAAGTTTGTACCGAGTTTCATTGATGTGTGACTTATTTCGAAAGCTATACTGAAAATTGCCACTGAAGGTGGTGGCAGTGGCGTAGTGGGTAGAGTGTGTGACTCTTACGCCAGAGAACCCAGGTTCGAATCCTGCAATCTTTTGCATCAAAAAATCTTAAATTTTTTTTGTTGGACCAAAGATAATGCGGATTTTTATGGATTGTTTTAACTTTTTTCATATTATTTTCACTAAAATTAACACGTATTTTTACTCAAATAAATTGTAAAATGTATAAAATGTGTAAAATTTTTTGTAATTTCATTGAAATTAGTTATTCACTTTACACTATATTTTATTATCAATAGATAATTTATTTGATTAAAAGTAACATGGCAAAACAAAAAAAAAATTGAATTGGAATTTTAGTGAAAATTATATAAAAAAAAAGTTAAAAAATTAATGAAAATCTGCATTATCTCTGGTCCGACTGTAAAAATTTTAAATTTATTGGTGCAGATTGGAAGAAC
Source organism: Coremacera marginata (assembly GCA_914767935.1). Lineage (NCBI taxonomy): Eukaryota > Metazoa > Arthropoda > Insecta > Diptera > Sciomyzidae > Coremacera > Coremacera marginata. The sequence continues at coordinate 74,164,173 of OU612046.1, read as the reverse complement.
TTTTTCAATACTATTATTTCTGACCGTTTGTTATTTTTAACTACCACCCCAGTAAATATTTTTATAAAAAACCCGATTTTTAGAGCATATTTCAAACAATTCCGTGGCATACTGGTTGAGGTGCGTGGCTTGTATGCCATAGAAGCCAGGTTCGAATTCCACCTGACAGGGAAAGTTTTTTCAATTGAATTGATTTTTCTCTTCGGCCGTCACCTCTCTGCAGACAATGGCAAACCTCAGAGAATAAAAACTGCCATGAAAAGCTTCTTGAGAACATAAGCCGTTCTCGATCATTTGTGTTCAAACATTCCACAACACCCACAATACAATTGATCATAAGAAGCTCGGTCAAAGTGCTTTCAAGGGCTGAAATTGGCCATTTCGCTTTGTTTTTTTTTTTTTGTGGGTGGTACAAGTGGGCGTCGCAAATTTTATATATATATATATATATATATATATTGACTGCCACTTAGAGCACCTGCATATCAAGTGTTACTATCAGAACGTGTACAACTCAGAAATAAGCATGATTTCGAAAAAGTGGGCGTAGATATGTTGCGACCACGCCCATTTTTAAGAGTTGCCGACAATGACCATATGAACTAAATTACGAAATCTTAGTCTTCTACGGCAAAAGCGGTCTGAAATAAAGCATTTTACTGATTCATGGGCGGTAAAAGAGGGCGTGACAACGTTTATATTTACATAGTGACTGCCACTTGGACCCATAGTACTTGCATACCAAGGTTGACTATCAAAACGTATACAACTCAGGAATAAGCATGATTTCGATAAAGTGGGCGTAGATATAGTAAGGCCATGGCCATTTTTTGTACATTAGCCGAGAGTAATCATATAAACTAAATTATCAAATATCAGTATTCAGTCTTCTACGGCAAAAGCCGTCTGACTGAAGCATTTTACTGATTTTTGGGCGGTAAAAGTGGGCGTGACAACGTTTATATTTACATAGTGACTGCCACTTGTATCCATAGCACCTGCATATCAAGATTCACTATCAAAACTTTAACATCTCAGGAATTAAAATGATTGCTTAAAAGTGGGCGTACATATTGTGTGACCACGCCCATTTTTTGTACAGTCACCGAAAGTAATCATCTGAACCAAATTACCAAATTTTAGTTTTATATGATTAAAACCGTCTGATATATAGCATCTTTTTTTGGTTTGTGGGCGATAGAGCCAATTTGGGTTGTATGGGAGACACCACGCTCCATTGTCCTATCAACACCAAACTTCACAGGAACACTTCCAGAATGTTGCTTCAGTATCCCTAAAAATTTCATCAAGTTTGGTTCAGTGGTTTTGGAGTCTATACGTGATATACACTCATACCCACATACATACATCCATTTTATATATATAGAAGAAGAAGACTAGCAGCAACCATATATTTTTAATTTTTGGGCAGTAAAAGGGGTGTGGCAAACATTTTTTTCCATAAACCATCTTGTGCTCGAAAACAATCTACTGCCAAAATATTTGCGCAATCGGCCCAGAAGTTTTGCAGTCTAAATGTTTCTTAAAGGTGAGCGTAATTATAGTGCCAGCACACCTATTTTTAGTACAGGTGCCGACGGTAAGTATACAAACATAATTACCAAATTTCAGCTTTATACGAACAAAATAGTCTGAAATATACCATTTTCATTGATTTGTGGGCGGTAAAAGAGTGCATGGAAACCCATACTTGGTACAATTGCCGAAAGTTACCATACAAACCAAATTACCAAATTTTAGTCTCATACAATCGAAACAGTCGAAAATATTGCATTTTTATTGATTTGTGGATGGTAAAAGGGAGCGTGGTTAAAACAAAGTATGCAATTACCTATTATAGGGAGCAAGTAATACACGTTTTAAGCTTGAGCGATGTCCGTTAAGCCGTGAAGATTTGTATAAAAGTCAAACAAACACACAAACAAACAAACAAACAGATAATGATTTTTATATTATATTATAAAATATTATATAATATAATAAGGTGTGTTTCATATATATAACGCCACTTCGATATTTGAAATATTTTTGTAACGGCCAGTTTAAACAAAAAATAATGTTTTGCGAATTTGGTCATCTATGCACAACAACAATAGTGAGCAAGAGCGAAGTCTATTCTAATAACGGTACATTGTTTATTGCTAAATATTGCTTTTAATGCTGTTTCATATTTATAACACCACTTGCAATTTTTCCTTCTGCTGCTTTGAAGTGTACAGATTAATAAAATTGTGTATTCAGTTTTCAAGACCTTAACAACAAAAAAAAATGTAGACCGGAATGCCTCGTGCAAACCAACTTACTTGCGAACAAATGGGATAAAAATTCTTAAAGAAGAAGGCCTTGGAATTTGGGAAATCGGGGGTAGAATTAATCGCAGCCACAGAGTTTCAAAATTTTTTTACCAATCCTTAAAATTAATGCAAAACAAAATGTTCGGGCCAAAACAAAACTCATATAAACTTAACTAAATCAGCGGAAAATAAGCCGAGCTGCGAGCAACACTACACACAGTTTAAAAGAGTTGCGAAGTGTTGTTGCTGAAGAAGTTTCCCGATCACCGGTATGGAGAGTGCTACATCAGTGTATATATCTGCAATGAACTTATGAAGTGTGTTCCTGCTCTTACTCGTACTAGCAAACATAAGAGAACAAGCTTAGAATTTACAAGAGAAACATAGGAACAAATGGACCACCAGTCAGCTTTTCAATAATGTTTTAAAAAAGGGTCCCACGTTGAGGGTTATTATTTACATGCCATTTTTTCCGATGAGAAAAAATGGAATCTTGATGGCCCGGATGAATTTTGGCATTATTAGTACGACATACGCAGCAAAGCACTTTCGTTTTCAAAAAGAAGTTTTGGTGGAGATAATGTGATGATGTGGGGTCATCACATTATATAAATTTTCAGAAATTGAAAGTTGAAGCATGAAGAGCGCTAACTACACTCATGTGCTGGAGAGCAGTTTTACTCCACTTTTGGAAAAAACGGACAGACGCAACTAGTTTTCCAGCAAGATAATGCGGCAATCCACGTAAATCGGGATGGTTTTAGGCCAATAACATTGATTTACTGGAGTGGCCGGCGTACTCTTCAGATTGTAATCCCATCGAGAAATTGTAGGGAGTTCTTGTATTCCAGGTGTATAAAAATAACAGACAATTTGGCGACGCACACTGGGGATTTCGCGGAAAAAAGTCAAATTGTCAACATAGTCTTCATGCAACATGCAGTGGTATTTTGATATTAAAGACTAAATGGTACAGTCAAATCAAAAACAATTACTTCAATCTGACTGGTAGTTTTATTTTTATGCCGTTTCAAACTCCGAACTTGTATGTTTTACCGAACTAAATTAATATAAGCCTAAGAATTTCAAGACGAATATTATTTTACTATGTGAGCTAACGTGTTTTTTTTTTTTTATTTTTTATTTAAAGTAGGATATATCAATATACTACAATTTAAAAAATAAACTCTGCAGAGACTTAATTTAAATGTTTTTTTTTTTATGAACTTTTTTTTGGGCATATCCCCAAAAAGAGGGCGTTGCTTTAGTGAAGCCATGTTTTTATAGTAAGTTTGTACCGAGTTTCATTGATGTGTGACTTATTTCGAAAGCTATACTGAAAATTGCCACTGAAGGTGGTGGCAGTGGCGTAGTGGGTAGAGTGTGTGACTCTTACGCCAGAGAACCCAGGTTCGAATCCTGCAATCTTTTGCATCAAAAAATCTTAAATTTTTTTTGTTGGACCAAAGATAATGCGGATTTTTATGGATTGTTTTAACTTTTTTCATATTATTTTCACTAAAATTAACACGTATTTTTACTCAAATAAATTGTAAAATGTATAAAATGTGTAAAATTTTTTGTAATTTCATTGAAATTAGTTATTCACTTTACACTATATTTTATTATCAATAGATAATTTATTTGATTAAAAGTAACATGGCAAAACAAAAAAAAAATTGAATTGGAATTTTAGTGAAAATTATATAAAAAAAAGTTAAAAAATTAATGAAAATCTGCATTATCTCTGGTCCGACTGTAAAAATTTTAAATTTATTGGTGCAGATTGGAAGAACTTTTTCAATACTATTATTTCTGACCGTTTGTTATTTTTAACTACCACCCCAGTAAATATTTTTATAAAAAACCCGATTTTTAGAGCATATTTCAAACAATTCCGTGGCATACTGGTTGAGGTGCGTGGCTTGTATGCCATAGAAGCCAGGTTCGAATTCCACCTGACAGGGAAAGTTTTTTCAATTGAATTGATTTTTCTCTTCGGCCGTCACCTCTCTGCAGACAATGGCAAACCTCAGAGAATAAAAACTGCCATGAAAAGCTTCTTGAGAACATAAGCCGTTCTCGATCATTTGTGTTCAAACATTCCACAACACCCACAATACAATTGATCATAAGAAGCTCGGTCAAAGTGCTTTCAAGGGCTGAAATTGGCCATTTCGCTTTGTTTTTTTTTTTGTGGGTGGTACAAGTGGGCGTCGCAAATTTTTTATATATATATATATATATATATATATTGACTGCCACTTAGAGCACCTGCATATCAAGTGTTACTATCAGAACGTGTACAACTCAGAAATAAGCATGATTTCGAAAAAGTGGGCGTAGATATGTTGCGACCACGCCCATTTTTAAGAGTTGCCGACAATGACCATATGAACTAAATTACGAAATCTTAGTCTTCTACGGCAAAAGCGGTCTGAAATAAAGCATTTTACTGATTCATGGGCGGTAAAAGAGGGCGTGACAACGTTTATATTTACATAGTGACTGCCACTTGGACCCATAGCACTTGCATACCAAGGTTGACTATCAAAACGTATACAACTCAGGAATAAGCATGATTTCGATAAAGTGGGCGTAGATATAGTAAGGCCATGGCCATTTTTTGTACATTAGCCGAGAGTAATCATATAAACTAAATTATCAAATATCAGTATTCAGTCTTCTACGGCAAAAGCCGTCTGACTGAAGCATTTTACTGATTTTTGGGCGGTAAAAGTGGGCGTGACAACGTTTATATTTACATAGTGACTGCCACTTGTATCCATAGCACCTGCATATCAAGATTCACTATCAAAACTTTAACATCTCAGGAATTAAAATGATTGCTGAAAAGTGGGCGTACATATTGTGTGACCACGCCCATTTTTTGTACAGTCACCGAAAGTAATCATCTGAACCAAATTACCAAATTTTAGTTTTATATGATTAAAACCGTCTGATATATAGCATCTTTTTTTGGTTTGTGGGCGATAGAGCCAATTTGGGTTGTATGGGAGACACCACGCTCCATTGTCCTATCAACACCAAACTTCACAGGAACACTTCCAGAATGTTGCTTCAGTATCCCTAAAAATTTCATCAAGTTTGGTTCAGTGGTTTTGGAGTCTATACGTGATATACACTCATACCCACATACATACATCCATTTTATATATATAGAAGAAGAAGACTAGCAGCAACCATATATTTTTAATTTTTGGGCAGTAAAAGGGGTGTGGCAAACATTTTTTTCCATAAACCATCTTGTGCTCGAAAACAATCTACTGCCAAAATATTTGCGCAATCGGCCCAGAAGTTTTGCAGTCTAAATGTTTCTTAAAGGTGAGCGTAATTATAGTGCCAGCACACCTATTTTTAGTACAGGTGCCGACGGTAAGTATACAAACATAATTACCAAATTTCAGCTTTATACGAACAAAATAGTCTGAAATATACCATTTTCATTGATTTGTGGGCGGTAAAAGAGTGCATGGAAACCCATACTTGGTACAATTGCCGAAAGTTACCATACAAACCAAATTACCAAATTTTAGTCTCATACAATCGAAACAGTCGAAAATATTGCATTTTTATTGATTTGTGGATGGTAAAAGGGAGCGTGGTTAAAACAAAGTATGCAATTACCTATTATAGGGAGCAAGTAATACACGTTTTAAGCTTGAGCGATGTCCGTTAAGCCGTGAAGATTTGTATAAAAGTCAAACAAACACACAAACAAACAAACAAACAGATAATGATTTTTATATTATATTATAAAATATTATATAATATAATAAGGTGTGTTTCATATCTATAACGCCACTTCGATATTTGAAATATTTTTGTAACGGCCAGTTTAAACAAAAAATAATGTTTTGCGAATTTGGTCATCTATGCACAACAACAATAGTGAGCAAGAGCGAAGTCTATTCTAATAACGGTACATTGTTTATTGCTAAATATTGCTTTTAATGCTGTTTCATATTTATAACACCACTTGCAATTTTTCCTTCTGCTGCTTTGAAGTGTACAGATTAATAAAATTGTGTATTCAGTTTCAAGACCTTAACAACAAAAAAAAATGTAGACCGGAATGCCTCGTGCAAACCAACTTACTTGCGAACAAATGGGATAAAAATTCTTAAAGAAGAAGGCCTTGGAATTTGGGAAATCGGGGGTAGAATTAATCGCAGCCACAGAGTTTCAAAATTTTTTTACCAATCCTTAAAATTAATGCAAAACAAAATGTTCGGGCCAAAACAAAACTCATATAAACTTAACTAAATCAGCGGAAAATAAGCCGAGCTGCGAGCAACACTACACACAGTTTAAAAGAGTTGCGAAGTGTTGTTGCTGAAGAAGTTTCCCGATCACCGGTATGGAGAGTGCTACATCAGTGTATATATCTGCAATGAACTTATGAAGTGTGTTCCTGCTCTTACTCGTACTAGCAAACATAAGAGAACAAGCTTAGAATTTACAAGAGAAACATAGGAACAAATGGACCACCAGTCAGCTTTTCAATAATGTTTTAAAAAAGGGTCCCACGTTGAGGGTTATTATTTACATGCCATTTTTTCCGATGAGAAAAAATGGAATCTTGATGGCCCGGATGAATTTTGGCATTATTAGTACGACATACGCAGCAAAGCACTTTCGTTTTCAAAAAGAAGTTTTGGTGGAGATAATGTGATGATGTGGGGTCATCACATTATATAAATTTTCAGAAATTGAAAGTTGAAGCATGAAGAGCGCTAACTACACTCATGTGCTGGAGAGCAGTTTTACTCCACTTTTGGAAAAAACGGACAGACGCAACTAGTTTTCCAGCAAGATAATGCGGCAATCCACGTAAATCGGGATGGTTTTAGGCCAATAACATTGATTTACTGGAGTGGCCGGCGTACTCTTCAGATTGTAATCCCATCGAGAAATTGTAGGGAGTTCTTGTATTCCAGGTGTATAAAAATAACAGACAATTTGGCGACGCACACTGGGGATTTCGCGGAAAAAAGTCAAATTGTCAACATAGTCTTCATGCAACATGCAGTGGTATTTTGATATTAAAGACTAAATGGTACAGTCAAATCAAAAACAATTACTTCAATCTGACTGGTAGTTTTATTTTTATGCCGTTTCAAACTCCGAACTTGTATGTTTTACCGAACTAAATTAATATAAGCCTAAGAATTTCAAGACGAATATTATTTTACTATGTGAGCTAACGTGTTTTTTTTTTTTTATTTTTTATTTAAAGTAGGATATATCAATATACTACAATTTAAAAAATAAACTCTGCAGAGACTTAATTTAAATGTTTTTTTTTTATGAACTTTTTTTTGGGCATATCCCCAAAAAGAGGGCGTTGCTTTAGTGAAGCCATGTTTTTATAGTAAGTTTGTACCGAGTTTCATTGATGTGTGACTTATTTCGAAAGCTATACTGAAAATTGCCACTGAAGGTGGTGGCAGTGGCGTAGTGGGTAGAGTGTGT